>JAJPUD010010345.1:0-19686 GCA_023553655.1 Myrmecobius fasciatus
AAAAAAAAAAACTTTATTGCATTATTTGTATCTAGCCCTACATGCCTGGGAAGCTGGACTACTTCTACATGTTCCTTGGAGACTCCTAACTAAGCATCTAGATTATGTTGACCAGAAATCCAGTTAGGTACAAAGACTGATGCATGGAATTTTCTAGGAGTTATAAATCTCAAGCAACCCATACATCTTATCTACAGACTGGTCCTATACCAATCAATCAATTAGTGTTTCCTTATTCCTTTGATTAAATAAAGATACTTGCATAGAGATAGGTGGTGAGGGAGAAGTGGGATACCGCTTTTTCTGATTTCAAGGATTTTTACCTGCTTGCTCTCCCCTCCTTAACTTGAAAAATCCCTAATTTTCCCCCAATTATAAATCTGATTACTTAATCTTGAATCCTGCTTTGTATCCTGTCAATTGTTTTCTTTTATTGTGTAAAAATCTGTTAAGCTCCCCTCTATTCTGGCAAGATGTGGCAAGATGAAGAGACCTGATTCTGATTTGTTATGCAATTGGCATGTGTTGAATATAAATTGGTATGCTCAGAACCTTGAGGATTTGTTTCTTTTTCTTTTTTTTCAGATTTCACCTGCCATGTTGCTGAAAGTTTTCACATAGAGGTTAGTTGGTCACTAGTTAGGTGAGCTCCTGAGGGGTCTCCTTTTCAGGTATCAGCTGGCTTAGATTACTTTGTGTGTCCCTTTCAACTCCCTCACTCTGATTGAATTAATGTAAATATTTAGAAGGAAAGAGGAATACTAAGTAGAAGGAGATTCAAATGACAATGTCCCCAGAAAATTGATATGGGACACTTGATGATGAATAGATCCAGTAAAGTTAAAAGATAAAATCTTTCTTCACCAGTAAAAGGAGTAAGATGCTGTAGGTGTCACTTTAGGCTGATTCATATAAATGTATATAAAATTAAACAATATCAGTTTGAAATATAAATAAATATTGAGCCCATGTCAAAGATGAAAAGATTGAAATAAAAAGATTATATAGGTATTAAAGTGGTACAGTAGATAGAATGCTAGACTTGAAGTCAGGAAGAACTGATTTCAAATACTGATTCAAGATACTCACCAATTGTACTACTATTAGTTGTACTAAAGGCAAGTCATTTAACTTCTGTAGCCTCAGTTTCCTTATTCTGTGTGATGGGGATAATAACAACTAATTCATAGGATTGTTCTGAGGATGAAATGAGATAAAGTGTAAAGTCCTTTGCAAAAAGCTATGTATAAATGCTAGTTATAATTATTATTATCATTTTTATAAGACCTGATCTATCCTTACAAACAACAAATTACTGTGTCTTCTTTGTTCTGTATTGAAGTGGATAGATTATTTTCATAATAGTGTTAAAATCATTAGGGTTTTCTAATCTTTCAAAGTACACTGTCCTATTTTTATGTCTATTAACTGTTCACCTCTGAATTAATACTTTTTTATATTTGGCACTATTACTTAGCTCCCTAAGAACATTCTTTATATTAATTTTAGTGAGCATGACCAGAAGACATCTGATCAATGTTAAAAAGTTTAGAAGATGAGGCCATTTCCTGACAGTGAAGATGCCTCACTATAAATGACCTACCCATTGATATCACATTTGGCAGGACACCAATACTGTCTTTGATAGACTATTGAATGGATATCCTTTGTCCTGGTTTTCTGGTTGTACCATTTCCACTGAGCATGTTTGATTTATGGTATTTGGAAATGATTAACAATTATATTTTAAAAAACAACAGCAAATACATATCTGAGAGATGGAAAGAATGAGACTGAAGAGATTCAGAGAAGATAAAGGAGACAGATCAGCACAGATTCTGGTTCCCTAGAGAAAAAGTAACCTGCCTCCATAGCCTCTCCAGGGAACCCTGTGACTCCAGAAACATAAGAATCATGTAGCCCCAGGGGTATCTAGAAGCAATGATGGAGCAACTGAAATAGAAAGAGCAGCAGAGGAATTATATAATGTGGAAAGAAGTTGTCAGTGAATAAGCATTTATTATTTTGTTCCAGGCTCTGGGTTAATAAGTGGTACAAGAATTCCTGGATAACACCAAATTTGTAGTTCAAAACTCCTAGATATAGAGTAGTTACTGAACCAGGTAAGTGAATTTCAAACCAAAACAAAGTAAGAGAGGATGCATCCCAGGAGACAAAGCCATAATATCAAGGCACAAAACTAAAACTTGTTCATTATTAATATCATGTGTTATATGAACTAAATAGATGTAAGGAAAGTGGAAGAATCAACTTACTATCAATTCCAAGCACTTTCTCCTTTCAAGAGAGTCCTCAAATTCAGATAAACATCATAAATCTGAAGAACTGGATGTATACCATGGGATAATGGGATTTACTATAAAGGAAAAGGGAGTAGTGTGGGCTCTTTATGGTCTTGACTAAAAGTCCTCTATGTTTTTGATAATCTGTCAGGTGAAATAAAGTCCATTCAGTAGATCATTAACCTGAATGCTTGCATCCTTGGGACCTGAAAGCCATTTTACCTTTCCTGTAGAGCCTTATATATGAGCTTCATTCTTATTTTCCAGAAAATTAATTGTCCAGATATATGATTAGGGAGAAATTTGAGAGAGAGTCCTAATAATTAACCTAAGTTTTAATTCAGAGTTTTAGTTCTCAGCCATATATAACATATTATATTTGCTCTGATTACTCATAGGATTAAAAAGAATTAACAATGCTAGTATAGCAATAGGTGCTAGATACTTTCTGTAAAAGACTCCCAAAAGCAATGCACCTACAAATTTCAATCTTCTTTGTTCTCATAGGGAGCAGTGAAAATAACTTCACAAAAGATAGCATGCAAATATGCATACTTACCTCTTATTCATAGAACTCGCATTTCTAAATTCATTAGCATTTGAATTATCATTATGTATTAATTACTAAAGTTCTGTCATTGAAGGTAAAAATTATCTTACATATCAATTACTTGAATGGATTTTGTGGTTACTAAATGATTATTGCACAGTAGCATCCTGCTTTTGGCAAGTATTTAGTAGCATTGGTGTCTCTGCCTTCCCAAAGCCAATGGTTCAAATCTTTCCATAGCTAAACAATAAATGGCTTTCAAATGCAACTAAGAAACTCTGATTGAACAGGGTCTACTCTCTCACTCAAATTTACACATAGAATATAAAGAGAGAGAAACAGGCAGACAGACGGACAGACACAGACAGAGACACAGGGAAAGAGAGAGAGACAGAGACAGAAAGACACAGTGAGAATAATATGGAAACACCTATGAGCAAAGCATCAGAGAAAAATGCTAATTAAAGCCAAGGCTCGCAAGAATTCCTGGAAGAGTTTTTGTTTGTTTTTTTAAAGAGAGATGAATGGCATAGAGAAAATTGGAGAAAGCAATAAGTGGTACAAGAAAATTATGAAAAGAGAATCAATAGCTTGGTAAAAGAGGCACGAAAAAATTGGAAAAAATACCTTTAAAAAACTGAATTGTCCTAATGATAAAAGAGGCACAAAATCTCACTTAAAATGTTTGTGGCAGCCCTTTTTGTAGTGGCAAGAAACTGGAAATTAAGTGGATACCCATCAACTGGAAAATGGCTGAATAAATTATGGTATATGAATGTTATATGGAATATTAGTGTTCTGTAAGAAACAACCAACAAAATAATTTCACAGAGACCTGGAGAGACCTGAATGAACTGATGCTAAGTGAAATGAGCAGAACCAGATCATTATACATGGCAGCAACAAGACTATATGATGATCAATTCTGATGGACATGGCTCTCTTCAACAAAGACATATTTCAAACCAGTTCCAATTGTTCAGTGATGAAGAAAGCCTTATTCACCCAGAAAGAAGCCTGTGGCAACTGATTATGGGCCACAACATAGCATTTTCATGCTTTCTGTTGATTTTGGCTTGCATTTTGTTTTCCTTCTTAGGATTTTTTTTCTCTTTCTGAATCCAATTTTTTCTTGTACTACAAGATAACTGTATAGATATGTATACATATATTGGATTTATCATATATTTTATCATATTTAACATGTATTAAACTGCCTGCTATCTAGGGGAAGAGATGGGGGAAGGAGGGAAAAATTTGGAACAGAAAGTTTTGCAAAGGTCAATGTTGAAAAATTACTCATGTTCTGTAAATAAAAACTTTAATAAAAGAACAATAAAAAAGAATGCCTTAAAAAGCATAGTTGACCAAATGGAATTAGAGATCCAAAAATACACTGAAGAAAATAATTTCTTAAAAATTAGAATTGCAAAACTGAAAAAATCCATAAGACATCAAGATACAATAGAAATCAAAAGAAATAAAAAATAAAAGAAAATGTGAAATACCCCAATCTGGAAGATTGAGGAGCGATCATTTAAGGGTTATTGGACTACCTAAAAGCTAAGATCAAAAAAGAGCTTAGATTTCATCTTTCAAGAAATTTAAGGAAAACTGCCTCAATGTATTAGATCCAGAGGGTCAAATAAAAATCAAAAGAATCCACCAGACATCTTTTAAAAGAAGTCACCTAAAAATTTTCTAGGAATTTTATATCTAAATTCCAGAGCTTCCAAGTCAAAAAAGAAAATACTTTAAGTACCAGAAAAAAATATTCAAACATTATGGAGCCACAATCAAGATCACACAAATTTTACCAGCTTTCACATTAAAGGAATGAAGAAGCTAGAATATAATCAAGAATAATCTAACCAGCAAAATATCAGGTAAAATGCACTTTTAATGAGATGGATGGCTTTCACACATTCCTGATGAAAAGACCAGAGCTAAACAGAAAATTTGACATTCCAACAGAAGGCTCAAGAAATATTAAGAGGTAAATATGAAAGAGCAAACATTAAAAAAAACATTAAAGTTAAATTTGTACAATCCTATATGGGAGATGTTGCATGGAATTATGAAGTAACTTCAGGAGAAGCTGTCTACATAGACAGAGAACATGGGTGTGAATCAATTATGTGGGAAGATCTCCAAAAAATGAAGAGTTGAGAAAGAGGGGTGCACTGAGACAAAGGGGAAGGGAGAGAGAATGAGGGAAAGTATAAAATAAAACAGGAGCAGAATGAAGAGTTTTTACAATGGATGGGGAAATGGGTGAGATAATGAGCAATGATTGAACTTTACTTATTGAAATTTGTTCAAAGAATACACACACACTCACACAGATTTGGGTATAAAAATCCATCTCATCCAACAGAGAAATATGGGGGGAAAGGAGGAAAAGGAAAGAAGGGCAGGGAGAATGATAAAAGGGAGAAAAGATTAAGGAAGGCAGTGGACAAAAATAAAACTAACCTTTGAAGAGGAACAAGAACAGAATAGGTTAAATAGAATAAGATAACGTGGGGGAAACACAATAATCATAATTGTAAATGTGAATGGAATGAGCTCATGCATAAAATGGAAGCAGATAACAGATTGGATTAGAAACCAGAATACAAAATTATGTTGTTTTCAAGAAACATACTTGAAACAGAAAGACACACAGAGTTAAAATAAGGCACTTGAACAGAATCCATTATAGTTCAACTGAAGTAAATAAGGCAGACCTAGCAATCATGATTTCAGACAAGATAAAAGCAAAAAAAATTAAATTTATTTAATTTAAAGAAATAATCAAAGAAACTACATTTTGATAAAACATGCCATAGGCAATGGAGTAATATCAAAATATATATATATATATATATATATCAAATTTCTCTGATAAGGCCTCATTTCTCAAATATCTAAAGAACAGAGTAGAATTTGCAAAAAGAAAAGTCATTCCTCAATTGATGAAGGATCAAATGATATGAACAGGCAGTTTTCTTTTTTAATAGTATTTTATTTTTAATAATTATATATAAATATTATTTGCAACATTCAATTTTTTTATAAAATTCTGACTCATTTCCCCCTCTTTTCCTTTCTATCATCACCACTTTCCAAGATGACAAGCAATCTTATGTATAGCTTATACATTTACATTTATGTAAATATATTTTTATTGTAATAGGTTTATGTATTTTAAATACACATTGCTTTATGAATCATGTGGGAGAGAAAAATCAGAGCAAAAGGAAAAAATCATGGGAGAGATTAAAAAACATAAAAAAGAAGTGAACATAGCATGGGTTTATTTACATTCAGTCTCCTCAATTCTTTATCAGGATGCAGATGGCTATTGGGATAGCTTTTTATCACTGAATTACTAAGAACCAAGTCTTTCATAGTTGATCATTCTTGCTGTTACTGTGCAGAATGTGTTGCTGGTGCTGCTTGTTTCGCTCTGCATAAGTTCATGTAAATCTTTTCAGACCTTTCAATAATCAGCTTATTCATCATTTTTCTAGAACAATTATATTCCATTTCCTTTTTGTACCACAACTTGTTCAGCCATTACCCAATTGATGGGCATTAATTACTTTTCCAATTTTTTGCTTCCACAAAAAGAGTTGCTATAAACATTTTTGCACTTGTGGTTCCTTTCCCTCCTTTATGATTTCTTTAGGATACAGATCAAGTAATGGCACTACTGAGTCAAAAGGTATGAAAAGTTTTATAGCCCTTTGGGCAGAGTTTCAAATTGCTCTCCAGAATGGTTGGATCACTTCACAAGTCCACCAACAACACATTGGTGTCCCAGTTTTCCCACATCCCCTTGAAGATTTTGCATTTTCTTTTCCTGTCATCTTAGCCAATCTGAGAGGTATGAGGTGGTACCTCAGAGCTGTTTTATTTTGCATTTCTTTAATAAATAGTGATTTAAAGCATTTTTTCATATGACTATAAATGGCTTTAATTTTGTCATTTGAAAATTATCTGTTCACATTTTATGACCATTTATCAATTAGGAAATGACTTGAATTATTATAAATTTGACAGTTTTTTTATATATTTTAGAAATGAGACCTTTATCATAAATACTGGCTCTGAAGATTTTTTCCTAGCTTTGTGCTTCCCTTTCAAACTTGTTTCTGCTAGTTTTGTTTGTGCAAACCCTTTTTAATTTAATGTAATCAAAGTTGTCCATTTTGCCTTTCATAATTTTCTCTTTCTTTGGTCATAAATTCCTCCCTTCTTCAAAGATTTGTTAAGTAAATTATTCCTTGCTCTCCTCATTTGTTTAAGTTATTATCCTTTGTGCCCAGATCGTATAACCATTTCAACCCTATTTTGGTATGGGGTGTGAGATGTAGGTCTATGCCTGAGTTTCTCACATACTATTTTCCAGTTTTCCCAGCAATTTTTGGCAAATAGTGAATTCTTATTCCAGAAGCTGGAGTTTGGGGGTTAATAAAACACTAGATTATTAAAAGATTTGATTATTGTGTCATGTGTATCTAATCTATTCCACTGATCCACCACTCTATTTCTTAGCCAGTACCAAATGATTTTGATGACTGCTGCTTTATAATATAGATTTTGATTTGGTATCACTAAGTGATCATTCTTTCTTTTTTATTAATTCCCTTGATATTTTTGAACTTTTGCACTTCCAGATGAATTTTGTTATTTTTTCTATAAATAATTTTTCTATAAAATAATTTTTGGCAGATTGATTGGTATGGTACTGAATAAGTAGATCAATTTAGGTAGAATTGTCATTGTTACTATATTAGATTGGCCTACTCTACCAATTGTTTATAACTGACTTTATTTGTGTGAAAAATGTTTTGTATTATTAATCAGAGAAATGTAAATTAAGACAACTCTTAGGTACCACTACACATCTGTCAGAATGGCTAAAATGACAGGAAAAGATAATGACAAATGCTGGAGAGGATGTGGAAAAATTGGGACACTGATGCATTGTTGGTGGAACTGTGAACAGATCCAGCCATTTTGGACAGCAATTTGGAACATGCTCAAAAAAGTTATCAAACTGTGCATACCCTTTGACACAGCAGTGTTTCTATTGGGCTTATATCCCAAAGAGATCTTAAAGGAAGGAAAGGGCCCCACATGTGCAATAATGTTTGTGGCAGCCCTTTTTGTAGGGGCAAGTAACTGGAAAGTAAATGGATGCCCATCAATTGGAGAATGGCTGAATAAATTATGGTATATGAATGTTATGGAATATTATTGTTCTGTAAGAAACCAGCAGGATGATTTCAGAGAGGCCTGGGGAGACCTGCATGAACTGGTGCTGAGTAAAGTGAACAGAGCCAGGAGATCATTGTACACAGAAATCAAATTATACCATGATCATTTCTGATGGAGGTGGCTCTCTTCAGTGGTGGGATGATTCAGACCAGTTCCAATTGTTCAGTGAAGAGGGTCATGTGCACCCAGGGAGAGGGATATGGGATGTGGACCACAACATAACATTTACATGCTCTCTATTGATGTTTGCTTGCATTGTGTTTCTTTCTCTGATTTTTTTTTCTTGTGGATATGATTTTTCTTGCTCAGCAAGATAACTACATAAATATGTATACACACATTAGATTTGTCATATATATTTAACATTTAACATGTATTGGACTTCCTGCCATCTAAGGGAGGGGAAGGGACTAGGGGGGAAAAGTTTGTAATGTAAAGCTTTGTAAGGGTCAATGTTGAAGAACTACCCATATATATGTTTTGCAAATAAAAAGCTTTAATAAAAAATGTTTTGTAAGTGTGTTCACATAGTTCTTGGGTTTGTCTTGACAGGTAGAACCAAATATTTTGTCTACAGTAATTTCAAATGGAATTTCTCCTTCTATCTCATGTTGATGAGCTTTGTCAGTAATATATAGAAAAGCTGATGATTTGGGTAGGTTTATTTTATATCCTGAAATTTTGCTAAAGCTGTGAATTGCTTACAATAAGTTTTTGGATGATTTTCTAGGATTCTCTAAGTATATTGTCATATAATCTGCAAAGAGTGATAGTTTCATTTTCTCATTGCCTATTCTAATTCCTTTAATTTCTTTTTTTAAATTACTAAAGTCAATGTTTCTAGTACAATGTTGAATAATAGTTGTAATAATGGGCATCCTTGTTTCATCCCTGATCTTATAGGGAATGGGTCCAGCTTCTCTCCCTTACAATAATGCTTGTTGTAAGTTTTAGTTAGATATTGCTCATTAGTTTAAGGAAAGCTCTGTTTATCCCTATGCTCTCTAGTCTTTTTAATAGGAATGGGTGCTATATTTTGTCAAAAGCTTTTTCTGCATCCATTGAGATTATCATATGATTGTTATTGGTTTTGTTATTGACATGTTTGATTATGGTAATAGTTTTTCTGATATTGAACTAGTCCTACATTCCTGGTATAAATCTCACTTGGTCATAGTATATTATCCTCCTGTTAAGTTGCTATAATCTCTTTGCTAATATTTTACTTAAAATTTTTACATCTATATTCATTAGGGAGAATGGTCTGTAATTTTTTTCTCTGTTTTGGCCCTTCCTGGTTTAGGTACCAGTGCCATATTTGTGACATAGAAAGAATTTGACAGTATTCCTTCTTTACCTATTTTTTCATACAGTTTACATAGTACTGGTATTAATTGTTCTTTAAAAGTTTGGTAGAGGGACAGCTAGGTGGCATAGTGGAAAGAGTACCAACCCTGAAGTCAGGAGGACTTGAGTTCAAATCTGGCCTCAGACATTTAACATTTCCTAGATGTGTGACCCTGGGCAAGTCACTTAATCCCAATTACCTTAGCAAAAATAAGTAAATAAAAGTTTGGTAGAGTTCACTTGTGATTCCTTCTAGGCCAGAGGATTTTTTCTTAGGGATTTCATTAATGACTTGTTGAATTTCTTTTTCTAAAATGGGACTAATTAAGTATTTTATTTCCTCTTCGGTTAACCTGGGACATTTACATTTTTGCAAATATTCATCCATTTTGGTTAGATTGTCAGACTTTCTGCCATAGAGTTAATATTGCTTTAATTTCTTTTTCATTGGTGGTAAATTCAACCCTTTCACTTTTGATGCTAGCAATTTTTTTTTCCTTTTTCTGATCAAATTAATCAAAGGTTTATCTATTTTGTTAGTTTTTTTTATTAAACCAAGCCTTTATTTTGTTTATTAATTCAATACTTATCTTAGTTTCTATTTTCAATTAATCTTTCCTTTGAATTTCAAAATTTCTAGTTTAACATTTAATTGGGGGTTTTTAATTTGTTGTTTTTTATAAAAATTTTTAGTTGCATGCATAATTCATTGATCTCCTCTTTCTCTATTTTATTTATATAGCTTTTTAGAGATATAAAATTTCTGCTAAAAACTGCTTTGGCTGCATGCCATAGGTCTTGATATGTTGTTTCATTGTTGTCATTTTCTTGGATGAAATTATGGATTCTTTCTCTGATTTGTTGTTTGACCCACTCATTCTTTAGAATTAGATTATTGAATTTCCAATTAGTTTTAGTCTATTTTTCCCTGGCCTCTTATTGAATAAAAATTTCATTGCATTGTGATATGAAAATGAATAATTTACCATTTCTGCTTTTTGACATTTGATTGTAAGGTTTTTATGCCCTAATACATAATTAATTTCTGTGTAGGTGCCATGCAGTTTCAAAAAAAGGTGTATTCCTTTGTATCCCTATTCAATTTGCTCCAGAAGTCTACCAAATCTAGGTTTTCTAGGATTGTATTAACTTCCCTAGTTTCTTTCCTGTTAATTTTGTGATTTGATTTGTCTGATTCTGAGAGTGGAAGGTTGAGGTTCTCCACCAGAATAGTTTTGCTATCTATTTCTTCCAGTAACTGACTTAAAATCTTCTTTAGGAATTTGCCTGCTCTATCACTTGGTGCATACAAATTTAGTATCATTACTACTTCATTATTTATGGCAGCCTTTATCAACTTTCTCTCCTTTTCTCTTTTAATAAGTTCTTTTTTTATTTTTGAGATCAGAATTGCTACCCTTGATTTTTTTTTACTTCAGCTGAAGTATAATAAATTCTTCTCCAACCTTTTACCTTTACTCAATATGTGTCCCTCTGTGTCAAATGCATTTCTTGTAAATAACATATTGTAGGATTCAGTTTTTTTATTTAATTCTACTGTTTGCTTCCACTTTATGGGAGAGTTTATTCCATTCACATTAACAGTTATGATTACGAGTTCTGCATTTCCCTCCATCCTGTTTTCTCCCCTATATCTACTTTTGTTCTCTCTTTCCACCCTGTCCTTAGCTGTATTTTTTAATCCACTCCACACACTATCTTATTTCCGATCATCCCTTCCCCTTCCATTAATAGTGTTTTTTAATCCATCCCCACTCACTGCCTTAACTTTTGTCACCCCTTCCCCCCTCTCTTACCTTTTTTTCCTAATGTTTCTGCCCTTTTATCCTGCCCCTCCCTTTTCTTTCTTCTTTCTACTCCTACTTGGTTATAGAATTAGATAAATTTCTATACCCAAATGAATGATTAAATTATTCCTTCTTAGAGTCAAAACTGATGAGATCAAGCTTCACACAATGCTCATCCCCCTCCTTTCTTTCCCTCCATAGTAATAGGTCTTTTGCACTTCTTCATGGGAACTAATTGTTTCATTATACCTCTGCCCTCCTCTTTTTTCATACAGACCTTTTCCCATCCATTAATGTCTTTTGCTTTGATGTCATCGCATCAGAGACCATTTACAATCACATCCTCAGTCTCTGTAATGCTTTTATCTGTCTGCCCCAGTGACAGATATAGTTCTCAAGAGTTACAGATGTTGTTTTCCTAAGTAGGGGTGCAAACAGTTTAACCTTTAAATATATTTATTTTCCCACATTTACCTTTTTATGGTTCTTTTGTATCCTGTGTGGTTGATTACTTTTTTTGTTTAATTCTGTTTTTTTCAATAGAAATAATTACAAGTTTCTTACTTCCCAGAAGCTCCATCTCCTCCCCTGAAAGAGAATGCTAAGCCTTGCTGGGTGGTTAATTCTTAGTTGTAGCTCCAGGTCCTTTGCCTTCCCAGAATATAGTATTGCAGACCCTCTTATCCTTTGCTGCAGAAGCTTCCAGATCCTGGGTAATCTTGATTGTTGCTCCTTCATATTTGAATTGTTTTTGTCTGTCAGCTTGCAGTATTATTTCCTTAAGATTATGGTTTTGGAGTTTTACTACAATGTCCCTTGGGGGTTTTCCTTGTGGGATCTTTTTCCGTGACTAGGCTCTTTTTGTGGTCATGGCCTTCAGGTAGGCCAATAATTTTTAAATTTTCTCTTCTGGATCTATTTTCCAGATTGACTATTTTGCCCATAAGTTATTTTACATTTTCTTCCTTTTTAAATTCTTTTTAGTTTGACTGATTATTGCTGCCTCACAAAGTCATCAGATTCCATTTGCCCTGTTCTAGTTTTAATGTATAATTTTCTTTTTCCATTTAGTCTATTCTACTGTTTAAGTACTTGTTTTCTTCAGACAATTTTTTTCCTTCCTTTTCCAACCTGTTGACTCTCTCATGCATGCTTCTTATTTCTTACTCATTTTTTCTTCTACCTCTCTTATTTGTCTTTAGAAGTCTTTCATGAGCACTTCCAACAAGACTCTTTGGGCTTGAAACAATTTATATCACTCTTTGAGATTTCTTCTGTGGACATTCTGTCCTCATCTGAATTAGTGTTTTGGACTGTCCTGTCACCATAGTAGTTTTCTATAATCAAGGTTCTTTTCTATTTCTTATTCATTTTCTTTTGGTATTTCCTTTTTTTACTTTTAAGGTGAATCTCTGCTCCTGGGGTAAAAGGGGCACTATCCCAAGCTTTGAGCTTTGACTTTCAGCACAGGAATCCCTTGTGTTTACAGAAAGTATCTTTGTCTGCTCTGTTCAGGAAACAGCCTGGTTTCCCAGAGTTTGCCTTCAGAGCTGGGACTGGAAGCTGCCTCCCCTCCCTCCCCTGCTGTGCTCCTCTCCTGAGCCAGGACTGAGGGTCTCATTTGCTGATTTGCTGCGATTAAGTTCCTCTCATCAGCTTTCCCAGAGTCTATCTGACCTGGACTGGACAGGCTTTTTTACCCCAGTGAGACTGACCTTTCTTGAAGTTTTTTCAATCTATCTTGAGCTGGAGAGAGGTTTCATTCTCTCAGACTCTGTTCAGAGGTTTAGTTTTATATGGTTTTTCAGTGAAACTGGGAGAGCTCGAGCAGCTTCCTGATTTTTTCCACCATATTGGCTACACCCCCAAACAGGTAGTTTTCAAAAGAGCTAACTCTAGTCATAAGAAAAAAAATGTTCTAAATGACTGTTGACTAGAGAAAAAGAAGTTAAAATGAATCTTAAGTGCTTCCTCTATCAAAACTAAAAAATGCTGGAAGGAATATGGTAAAAATAAGTATACTAATAAATTGTTGGTATAGTTGTCAACTGCTACAACCATTCTGGACAACAGTCTGAAATTATGCCAGAAGGGCTACCAAAATATGCAATACTATTACTCAGTATGATCAAAGATTTTTTAAGTACCTATATATTTAAAAATATTTATAGAAGCTCTTTTTCTGGTATAAAAGATTTGGAAATTGAGGAGATATCCATCAAGTGAATGACTGAACAATATGTGACACATGATTGTAATGGAGTACCATAGAAGAAATGATGAGAGGGTTAGTTTCAGAAAAAATATATAAAGACCTATATGAGCTGATACAAAACGAAGGGAACAAAACCAAGAGATCACTGTATAAACTGTGCACTGCAATAGCAATTTTATAATGAGGATCAAGTGTGAAAGACTTAGATACTTTGATCAATACAATTATCCAAGACAATTCCAAAAGACTCATGATGAAAAACTCTATCCACCCTTAGAAGGGGTTGGGGAGGGGTGATAGGACAGAAGAAAATTTGGAACAATGCCAAAATTTTAAAGGATGTTATAATTTTTAAGAGAAAAAGAAAATACAAGATAAACTATACTGAGTTAGTGTAGAGTATTTTGCCCTATAAATATCCCCATTCAATTTTTGAAAAATTAAAGTTAACTTTAATTGTTAGTATGTTTTTCCATATATTGAGGTAAATAAATGTCTCTCTTCACCTTCTCTCCATTGCATTCTTTGAATAAATTATTTTCCGCATGAAAATACTTTAAATACTTCAAATTGTCTTTATGAAGCACCACCCCTTACACACTTTGTCATTTTCTAAAGACTAAATATTTTCAATGTCTTCACAATTTGGAATGGCTCCTGGTCCACTATACCTTTCTCTCAGGATGTGCCAATTTGTTTATGTATTGCCTAAAATGAGGGATCTGTACCTCAGATGTGGTATGAGTAGGGAAGAATATTATGAAATTATTGTCTGCCGTTGTGGGAACAATTATTCTTTTTATGTAGTGCTAGATCGGATTAATTGCTATAAAGACCTATGGACTATGAATGGGACACAATGTATCCCAGATCTGTGCTTACATGAATCATATTTAGACCCCGATGCTCCAAAAGGATACATTACTCTCTGAGTTTTATGCCACCACTATAGACAAAAATCACTGAAGAAAATGTGTTAAATAAAGTTTGGTATGATTCATGTCTAATTTTCCCAAAACAGATTAACATAGTACTTTGTAGAAAGGATGTTCAATATTCAAAGTAGATCAGGTACAGGATAGCTATTTATTTTCTCTACCACAAAAGAAATTATTGAAACAGTAAAGATTGATTCATAAGTAAACATTGATAAATAAACAAGAAACAGGGATGTACAACTCCCATAATACTCTTTCAGGAGGTTGATATCTAAAACACATTTTAATTTTAATCCTGTATCTGTACCATCTATAAAACTAGTTAAAATTAGTTCTTCTGGAAAGCCATAAGAAATTTGTACTTTCATCTATAATATCTTCCAATGACTGGTCATCTTCTTTGAGATGAGATCACCACCTGCAGGTTATCTGGCACCTAGACTTGGAAGTTCCTGATTTCTCAAACACATAAAGGTATAGAAATGGATAAATGCATCTTTTCTTTCATTGTCTGTTCTCAAAGTGGGGGGAAGCACATACGGTAAGAGGCAGATAAAGATTTGAGGTCTAATGTCAAGTGCATCTGGTATAACTTATGTGAATGTAGGAGATATTGGTTCCTAAAACAGGGGAAGATAGTAAGATATCCCTAAAACCTGAGAGAAAAAAAAATGTTAATATGTTCAACAACAATGAAGAGTGATACAGTAAAAGTTAACAACTATCAAAAGAATCCTCATCACATGATTTGGGAGAATAAGCGTTGCTGCTTCTAAGAACAGAGAAATATAGCTTCCACTTCCACTGGTACTTCTATCTTTTCTCTTCACTGCTTCAGACCCATTTATAGAAGCAAGAAATAAAAATAAAATTATAATTGGGGGCAGCTAGGTGGCGCAGTGGATAGAGCACCAGCCCTGAAGTCAGGAAGACCTGAGTTCAAATCTGGTCTCAGACACATAACAGCTGTGTGACCCTGGGCAAGTCACTTAACCCCAATTGCCTCAGCAAAAAAATAAAATAAAGTAAAATAAAATAAAATTATAATTGTAATAACTTCTTTGAAGAGAAAAAAAGGAAAAAGAATAAGCAGCTTAGAAGAGAAAAATAGAAATTTCTATCAAGGAGAAAAAGAGAAAGTTGGAAAGATGAGATATGATCTGAAAGGTGAATTCCAAAGCTGAAAATTATAGAAATGGAACAATTTTGAGTGAAGGCCACTCCCACTGACTTTACTGAAAATGATGAATCCATGAATGAGTATTGTAAGCAAATAGTACTTCACCTATACTTTTATGAGTAATTACATTCATTTTGTTCTCCTAATTTTTTTTAATTCAGAGAAGACTCTCAAGGTGAAAACTAGGTCCCTCTGTTACCTCTTCCACATTGTCATCGCAAACCAGCTTTGCAAACCTCATGCATTTCCATTCTCTTCTTTCCCCTTCTCTCCACTGCTTTTGGAACTATAGAACATTTTCCCCATATAATTTGTCACTCATAAATTTCTCTGGAAGATACTTCACTGCTTTTTTTTTTACCCTTTCTAGAACTAGACACTCTTCCCATGCTCCTCCTAGCAGACAGCACTAGGAAGAAAAATTGACATATTACATGTTCTTCAAGGTGATTTTAAAAAAAGCCTTCTGTAGCCCTCAATGATAGTTATACTTCTTTGAAGTTTACCATCATATTTAAAATTATTTTATTATTATCTACCTTAAAAATTTTCAAGATTTTCAAAACTTGTCTCAGTCTTATTCTCCACTCTAATTCTTGTTTTCATTCATGGGAACTTAAATATTTGCATTGAAATTCTTTTAAATATTTTGAACTCATAGTCAGTCCCTTCATCTCTCACACCTACAGCTTCATCCCTACCTATTCTGGTCACCTACAAGGGTACTCATATCATCATCATTCAAAAATTTTTCTAATTTTAAACTCTGAAATTTACAATTCAGATCATAATCTCACATTTCTATCTTTCCCTTTTCCTCTTGGTTAAACCTTTCTATTTTCTCTGCTAAGCTAATTATTTTCCTTCCTTCTTTCCTCTTCAGAAGGGTTATTTCAATTATAATTTCATTTTTATCTCTTGCTCCTATAAATGGATATAAACAAAATAGGTACTCTACAAAGATGCTCGAAAGGTGGCAAAGTCAGAATGAGATCCAGAAAGAGATTCCTGAACCTGTACCCCTGTTCTGATCTCTCAGAACAAGAGAAAGTCAGTGCTCTGAAGTCATTATATAGATACAAAGGGTCCAATCAGGTATTCTGTGGAACACAACAGAAAATAAATCCAACATAGGGATCAGAACCCTAGATCCAGGGTGGGGAAAAGATTCTTTTTTTTTCTTATTTCAAATATTTATTTATATGCATATAATTTTATTGTCTTCCTTTGCCATCAAGCCGGCCAAGAAGAGAGCTACTTCCTTCAAGAAATGTGAACCAAAAACAGTCTAAGATTGCCAACATCTTTCTGACATAATAGAGTCAGAGGAAGGAAAAGGACAAACTCTTTTTTTTATTAAAACTTTTTATTTGCAAAACATATGTATGGGTAATTCTTCAACATTAACCCTTACAAAGCTTTCTGTTACAAATTTTCCCCCACTACTTCCCACCCTTCCCCTAGATGGCAGGTAATCCACTACATGTTAATTATGTTAAAACACTTGACAAATCAAATATATGTATACATATTTCCACACATCATTATTGTGCAAGAAAAATCATATCTATAAGAAAAAAATCAGAGAAGGTAAACACAATGCTAGCAAACATCAATAGAGAGCATGAAAATGTTATGTTGTGGTCCACATTTCATATCCCTGTCTCAGGGTGTATATGGATTTCTTCACTGAACAATTTGAACTGGTCTGAAACATTTCATTGTTGAAGAGAGCCATGTCCATCAGAATTGATCATGATATAGTATTGCTGTTGCTGTGTATAATGATCTCCTGGTTCTGCTCATTTTACTCAGCATCAGTCCATGTAAGTCTCTCCAGGCCTCTCTGAATCATCTTGCTGATTGTTTCTCACAGAACAATAATATTCTATAACACTCATATACCATAATTTGTTCAGCCATTCTCCAACTGATGGGCATCCATTCACTTTCCAATTTCTAGTCACTACAAAAAGGGCTACCACAAACATTCTTGCACATGTGGGGCCCTTTCCTTCCTTTATGATTTCTTTGGGATATAAGCCCAATAGAAACACTGCTGGATCAAAGGGTATGCACAGTTTGATAACTTTGAGCATAGTTCCAAATTGCTCTCCAGAATGGTTGGATATGTTCACAGTTCCACCAACAATGTATCAGTGTCCCAGCTTTCCCACATCCCCTCCTACATTCATCATTATCTTTTCCTGTCATTTTAGCCAATCTGACAGGTGTGTAGTGGTACCTCAGGGTTGTCTTGATTTGCATTTCTCTGATCAATAGTGATTTGGAGCACCTTCTCATATGACTAGAAATAGTTTTAATTTCATCCTCTGAAAATTGTCTGTTCATATGCTTTGACCATTTATCGATTGGAGAATGGCTTGAATTCTTATAAATATGAGACAATTCTCTATATATTTTAGAGATGAGACCTTTATCAGAATCCTTAAATGTAAAGATGATTTCCCAATTTATTGCTTCCCTCCTAATCTTGACTGCATTGGTTTTGTTTGTACAAAAACTTTTTAACTTAATATAGTCAAAATTATCTATCTGGTGTTCAATTAAGATTTCCAGTTCTTCTTTGGACATAAATTTATTCCATCTCCACAGGTCTGAGAGGTAAACTATACTACATTCCTCTAATTTACTTATAATATCACTCTTTATATATCCAAATCATGAACCCATTTAGATCTCATCTTGGTATGTGGTGTTAGGTGTGGGTCAAGCCCTAATTTCTTCCACACTAGCCTAAAGGACAAACTCTTAACTGAGAATTGTGTGAGGAAAAGGACACAGAGGGAAAGGCACTCCTACTCCAAAATGAATATAATCATGAGCGTCTATAACTTGGACTGCCTTGCTAAAGAGTGACCCATCTAGGCAGAATTTACTGCCACACTGAGATTGGTATAATGTATCCCTTCACTTCTTCCTTCTCTTCTGTTCTACTAGTGTATTGCATTTTCACTCTTAAATCTTGTTTGATTTCCGTCTGTATTTTTCTTTAAAAGTTTTCCTTGAATAAACATACTAATTTTATTGAAATATGAGTGGAATGTTTATCCTAAATGAGAGGATCAAACTGGAGGACAAAAGGCAGCCATATACCCCTAGGTTTAACCTTAAGCTGATAGTAAAGCTACATCTCTCTGGAAACACAAAGTCACCAAGAAACAACTGCAGAAGGGTTGGTAAATACACAAATGTCTAATATTTATAAAGTTGATTTAAAGAAATGTTTTTTTTATTCCCAAGCTACAAATTTTAACAGAAGAATAAAACAATGGATAAATTAATGTTATAAACACTCAAATTGTTATATAACACCAATTATAACATGTCATGCCCCAATTCTTTGCGTGATTTTTCTTTCAGAAATCACTCATAGGACTCAGAGAGATTCAAATAATCTACAAGGATCAAGCTCATAAACTTCTCCAAAACTTTCCTCCACAGTGTTTGGAATTGTCATGGATTGTGCCAACCTTAACTTTTAGAGATCATTAGATATCATAATAAGGAGGCTAGATGGCTCCATAGGGCATAGACTGTTGGACTTAGAGTCAAGAACTCCTTTCCGGAGTTCAAATCAGGTCTCAGATACTAACTTTGTGACTCTGGGAAAGTCACTTAACTTTGTTTCCATTTCTTCATCTGTAAAATGAACTAAAGAAGAAGATGGAAAATCACTCCTGTATCTTTGCCAAGAAAAGCCCAAATGAGGTAGTGAAGAGTTGGACCTATTAAAAGCTACAATAAATCTAATCATTAACCCGGAGAATTTTTTGTTGTTATTTCAAAAATTTGTTGAAATGCATATGCTGTCATGGTCCTTTATTTTATCTTGTTAGACAAGAGAGTTATTTCCTTCAAGAAATATGAACCAAAGATAAGTCAACAAGTATTTATTAAGCCTACTACATGCTAGACCAAAGTAGACACCACAGCATAACACAGAAGTTCTTTCAGAGATCCAAGAATGGACTTCAGTGGTTTTCATTAACACCTTTTGATCTGATACATATATATATATATATATATATATATATATATATATATATATATATA
>JAJPUD010010345.1:19696-63347 GCA_023553655.1 Myrmecobius fasciatus
ATATATATATATATATATATATATATATATATATATATATATATATATATGCCATTTTAATGATACCAAAGCCCCTGTAGAAATACACCAAAGTTCCACTGGCAAAGTGAGGTTCATGTTGAGAAATTTTAACATAATGAACTATAACTTTTTTAAAGTCCATAGCTTCAATGAAAACAAAAATTGTTCAGAGTAATGCACTCAAATTGTAACAATACTTTATGAAAAATTGAAAATATCATCATTTAAAGAGCTTCAGTGATATTAGAAACAAGTTTCTTATGCTTTATTTAATCTGAATAGCATGCTGAGGAAAAGTAAAATAGTGATACATCAAATTTGACTTTGTTTTACAATAGATTTATTCATATTCCTGTATGATGAAATGTTGCTTTTATCAATATATATTATTTTGTTGATAAGCACACAAATGAAATTGTTTTACATTTACAAACAAAACTGAGTTAAGCTTTAATATAGTCTGAGAAGGGCACGTTGAAATTCAGGATCAATTCCATAAATCAAATAAACATCAGATAAAACAGGTCAAACACTTCCTAATGTTCTAGATGTGTCACTGAGCCCAAGGAGAAGTATGTTGTGTCACCTGTAAAAGATAAAAAGATCCAAGGTGTGAAAGCCTGCTGTCAGAAGTTTCATTAAATCCTTATTTACTAGTTCAGAATGAATTTACATTGATCTTTTAAACTATTACTAACCACAAATGCATTAAACCTAAACAGTCTTCATTTACCAAGAAATAAATGTGTCAGCAAAACCTTGACTTGTGTCCAATGTTGTTCCGGCATCTAATTCACAGAGGCTCAGTGTTAAGCTTTTTATTGCTTGTTGTGCTAAAGCATGTTCATTTAATTGCAAATATATTTCCTTCCTGAATGATTATCAAAATTGTTATCTTAAGGAAATACTGTTTTTAAATAATCTGCTAGAAAAACCATAGCAAGTACATGAGCTTATTTTGAATAATTGTTTCCTGCTACCAATGAGTTAGCAATTAAGCAGCAGCATTGCTTAAACAATTTTAAGAGGAGGTGAGGAGAAAAGGAATCTGATTGTGCTGATACAAGTTATAAAGGTTGGGAGATTTTGTGGAGTCAACAGGCACTCACTAGCATTTTAATCAATATTCCACTGTTTACATTTTAAAAGAACTATGTTAATGGTTTCAGGACACGAGCTAATAAATAAGTAATTGCAATTTATTTTTTAATTTTATTAGACATAAATTATATCAATAGTTCAAAATGACCATAATCTTTCCAATTTGTGGGATAGACAGAGCCAAATATTCTGGGTTTGATCTCTACCTTTCCTGAAATTATTTTGGTTTCTTGGAAAACAGATTTTCATTAAGAGAAACAAACTCCTTCTACCTAAAGTATCTATACGAATAAAAAGAAGTGATTAGAGGTTAGGGTGGGAGGACACAGCTCCTTAAAATTTAATAAACAGTCTAGTGGATTAGGAGGCTCTGGTATTTTTATATTACCATCACAGGGGCACACCGGCCCAGTATTAGAAAGAAACATGGATTTTCCTTTCCAGAGATTAAAGATTTTAGCCACAACTGCTGTTTTATCAATCTGTATGCTGCACAAACATGAAAAAAGATAGTTATATGAAATAAATGCAAAATTTAAGGTCTGGCAATTTTAAACATTCACCAAGGAATAAAATTTTCAATTTAATAGTATTGAAAACAATTCTTCACCAAGGGGGTCATTATTAAAATAATAGGTTTTTGGCTTATATCTCCCATTTTCATTTCTAATGAATTAAATTTTGTCAATTTTTTTTTATTCTGAATTTGATAATCATCACTATATGATTTTTTCAGCATAAAAAGAGAAGGAAGCAGGGGGAACAGGGGGTTTTCCTATGAAATATTTTTTTCTATATATTTGAATTGCATATTAAACTACAAAATTCCAATATATCCAGTTTATTTAGCATTTTTTAAAGTATGGCAACTAGATGATAAAGCATATAGAAAATTGTTGTACACACACAGAGAGACATCATGCCAAGCTTTTTAAATTATTAACTCATTTGAGCTTCACAACAACCACAGGAGGTAGGTGTTATTATTGTCCCCAGTTTATAGTTGAGGAAACTAAGACAAACAAATTTTAAAAGATTTGCAAAACTAGTGAGTGTCTGAGGCTAAATTTGAACTTAAGGTCTCCCTGACTCTAAGCCCAATGCTCTATCCATTGTACCACTTAGCAGCCAGAATAATAAATTCAATAGTTTCAGAGTTGTCTTACTTTCCTGTGTCTCCCTATCTTCGTACATTAATCATTCTATTTACTTCTATTCATTCTTTTAACTGTTTCATTGATCCTATTTTCCTTTTCCTTTTTTTTGCTATTACTATAACCAGCCCTTACCCACTGCCCACCCTATCCTCATATTTTAAACCTCCCATGCCTTGTAAAGAAATAAGG
The DNA here is from genome assembly GCA_023553655.1 of Myrmecobius fasciatus. Taxonomy (NCBI): domain Eukaryota; kingdom Metazoa; phylum Chordata; class Mammalia; order Dasyuromorphia; family Myrmecobiidae; genus Myrmecobius; species Myrmecobius fasciatus. Next base: position 22,165 of record JAJPUD010010345.1, read on the forward strand.
TCTATAACAAAATCAGGCATTGGCAATGATCAAAAGTGTGTATCTCAATTGATACTGCAAGCACATTATCTCTTTGCCAAGAGATAAAAAGCAGGTTCTATCACTGGTGCTCTGAATAGTCATTCTTTTGAACAGAGTTCTCATGATTTTCAAATTTCCTTTTCTTTACAATAGTGTAATCATTGTGTATTTTTTTGCCTCCTGTATCCATTTACTTCAGCTCAATTCATACATTCTTCCCAAGCTTCCCTGAATACACCCCTTCTATCATTTCTTATAACCTAATAATATTCCATTATGTATACATGCCATAATTTGTTAAGCCATTATCTAGTTGATGGATACCTACTTGTTTTCTAGGTCTTTGCTACAACAACAAAAAAAAATGCTATTGTTAATACCTGTGTACATATAAGTAGTTTTATTCGACTATAGCTTTGGAGTAAATATTTAATAATGGGATAACTTGCATCTGAAGTTATACTGCTTAGTGATTTCTTTAATATGGTTCCAAATTGATTTTCAGTATAACTAGACCAATTCATATTTCTACAAATAATTTATTTGTGTGCTCATGCTTTCACATACCCTTCAATAAATGTAATTTTTATTATTTTTGCCATCTTTATCACTCTAATGGGTGTGAGGTACAATTTCAGTGTTGTCTTAATTTTAATTTCTTGTACTTTTAGAGATTTGGAGAATTTTTTCTTTCTTTTTTATATTATTTTTTCTTTTCTTTTATTTTTTATTAAAGCTTTTTATTTGGAAAACATATGCATGGGTAATTTTTCAACACTGACCCTTGCAAAGCTTTCTATTACATATTTTTCCCTCCTTCCCCCTGCCCCCTCTCCTAGGTGGCAGGAAGTCTAATACATGTTAATTATGTTCAAATACTTGACAAATTGAATATGTGTATACATATCTATACAGTTATCTTACTGTACTGTACAAGAAAAATCGGATCTACAAGGAAAAAAAAAACCTGAGAAGGAAAATAAAACGCAAGCAAACATCAATAGAGAGTGTGAAAATGCTGTTGTGGTCCAGACTCAGATCCCACAGGCCTCTCCTTGGGAGTATATGGCTTTCTTCATCACTGAACAATAGGAACTGGTTTGAATCACCTCATTGTTGAAGAAAACCATGTCCATTAGAATTGATCATCATATAGTCTTGTTCTTGCCATGTATAATGGTCTCCTGGTTCTGCTCATTTCACTTAGCATCAGTTCATGCAGGTCTCTCCAGGCCCTCTCTGAAATCATCCTGCTGGTCATTTCTTATAGAACAATAATATTCCATAACATTCATATACCATAATTTATTCAGCCATTCTCCAACTGATGGAGATCCATTCAGTTTCCAGTTTCTAGCCACTACAAAAAGGGCTGCCACAAACATACTTGCACATGTGGGTCCCTTTCCCTCCTCTAAGATATCTTTGGGATATAGGCCCAATAGAAACACTGCTGGGTCAAAGGTTATGCACAGTTTGATAACTTTTTGAGCATAGCACCAAATTGCTCTCCAGAATGGTTGGAAACTTTTGGAGAGTTTTTTTTTCTTTCTTATATGGTAATTGAGACCTTGGATTTCTTCATTGTTTATATTCTTTGACTATCTGTTGAGGAATGGGTGTTACTCTTATATATTTGAATTAGTTTATTACATATCTTAAATGTCAAACCTTTATTTAAAAAAAATGCTGTAAAAATCTTTCCCCAGTTAACTGTTTCCATTCTAATATTCATTAAATTGATTTTATGTGATTAAAATGTAATTATATGCTTAAATCGCCTATTTTATTTCTAGGTATTATCTCTGTCCCTTGTTTAATCCTGAACCTCTTGTTTATACACAGTTATCAAAGATATCTTCACTACTCCTCTAATTTGTTTATGTGTCTATTATATATAGATAAAATAAACTTTGGAGTTTTTTTTGCAGTTAGGCAATGTGATGCTGTTTTCAAATTTTCTCATCAGTTTTTGTCAAATAATGATTCAGTGAATTACAAATTTTAAAGTAGTTAAAGACATAACATCACCAAATTAACAAGTCATGGGTCCAGAAACTTAGAGTTGGAAAGGATCTAGAAATCTTCTAGTTAATTAGTAATTTTCCTCATTTTTGAAATGAGGAAATCAATGCCCAAAGTGATTACGTTGCTAACCTTTAGATAATAAGGCATAGAGCCATAATTTATACCTCTGTTCTTTCACACCAAATCCAAAATTATTGCCATTTTACCATGCTCCTTCTCTGGTCAGCCATCTCATTCCCTTGCTCAAGAACCATCAGTGGTCTCCTATGGCCTCTAAGATGAAATACAGATTTCAGTTTGGCTTTAAAATTCTTCATAATCTGGTTCCACTTTGTCTCTCCTGGTTTACAAAGTATGTAAATATATGTATGATATTCTTTTATTCACTTTTTATAACCGGCACTGCAAAAAATTGACATTCTGTCGTCTAATTATGCATTTATGTAATTTGTCCTCAGGATCTAAAAACTAAACCCTCTTTACATTCATCTCTTAGAATCCTTGGTATGCTTTATGGCATAGTTCATGTATCATCTCCTAAGAGAAGCCTTTAGAGTGTTTTATTAGTTTTTATTATTCTCTCCTTCAAATAATTTTTTTATAATTTTCTGCCCATATATGGTTATCCTTCTATAGATAGAATTCCCACTCTTTGAGGGATGGAAATGTCTTTCATTCTATCTTTGTATCATTAGCACTTAGTATATTGCCTGGCACATGGTAGGCACTTAATAAATGCTTGTTGATAGAAGGGTGGATGAATTTTAATCAAATAAATATATCAATAAATTCTAAGCTTCATGATTCTTATGAACTCTGAAATCTTCATAAGCAAACTGTAACAGTCCTATATGCACAGAAATAAAAAAAAAACCTCCCCATACACCGAGCAAAATAACACCTTCCTCCATGACTTTGCTTTTGTATTATAGGGCTAAAGTTTTGGGAGCTAGAAACAATTTGAGATACCATTTAATCCTGGAAGGATGGACTAGCTTCCAAATACAAGATATATAATCCATCCTTCTAGCTCTGAACCAGGAAACAATGGAAGCACATAGAACAGAATGACCACAAAATAATTTATGCTTCCTACTGAGTAAAGAAAGTTTAGTTATATTTTCTCCTGATGAAGAGGGAAGATAAGGAAATTGAAACAATAATCTGGTATTTCCCTATATCTAAGATAGATAAGTACATCCCAGTTCCTCTAGATTTATTCTAATATAGCACCTGTTTGACACAAAGTAAAAAGGATACTTGATATAGAGATATATATTTCTATTTATTCACATCAATATGGAGATTCATATACATATATGTGTGTTTGTATATATAATATTTGTATCCATACATACACACATATATATATGTATATATATATATATATATACACACGCATACAGATATGTCTTGGTATATATGTATGGTAGTAGTGCATAGTGCAATGGATAGAGCCCTGGGTTTAGTCAGGAAGAGCTGAGAATCAAATCTGGCCTCAAATACTTACATGCTGAATGATTCTGGGCAAGTCAATTATCCCTTATTTGCCTCAGTTCCTCAGCTGTAAAATGGGAACACAATGGAAAAGGAAATGTCAAGCTTCTCAACCATTTTTTTAAAAAAAAAAAAAATCCCATGGACAAGCCCAATTCAATTGTCCAGACAAGTTCATTATTACTATAGATCAATTTCCTAACAGCTTACTTGCATGGGTTCTGCATAATGCACATTGCTCTCATCTTTTCCCAGTCACCCATGGAGTGAATCAGGGATGTTAACTTGTTCCCATGTTTTTAGTATGGTATTTTTAAAGATGCTGTAAGAAATCTTCGATTAAGACAAAAACAGCATCTAGATCAACTACCACACTGACTGTCAATTTTTTTAACTAGAAAAGACTACCAACTCTAATGGTCATCATGTCTTACCTTTATTACAGCTACTCCATCAGAAAGTTTGGCCAAACGTTCATTTAACTTTTTTTTTCATAGTCACTAGCAGTAACCTCTAATTGTTCAATGATTTCTTGAACATGTTTTTCAATTTGGGATTTTTACCCTTGAGGGAAAGTGAATGCATGACTTTTTGTTCACAAATAATTATGCAATCATTGCAGCCTCTAAGACTGAAATGCAACAAAGTACGGATTGATTCTCTGACATTTGTACTAATTTTGTCCTAACTAACAAAGATTCTTCACCAGCTTAAACCATGAATATGTGGAAAAATTATTTATAACAAATGGAAAAATATTGAATGCTGTGGGAAAATGCACTTACCTTAGCATCATGCTTCCCAGGGATATCCACATAGCTGATGACGTTGATACTTACACTTCCAGAGCTAGCTCAGTGTTTAAGAGGCTCTAAAGGAAAGTGTGGAAGAAAAGAGGTATTAAACGGATTACCTAACTGAAAGTCTCCAGAGCTGTTTTGATCACCTTGTTGCATGCCTATGAAACCTAGACAGTATATACCAGGGTCATGCCAGGAAACTGAAGCACTGACACTTGAATTGTTTTAGAAATCACCTGAAAATCACCTGGCAAGATAAAGTCCCAGACTTTGAGATCCTTCTCAAGCTGAATTATTCAGAATCCACTGTAAAGAGTGCAACTCTGATGAGATGGTCATGTTTTTGAATGCTAAATGTACATTTGCCTAAAAGACTATTTTACACAAAACTCACACGGAGGTCAGAAAAAGCAATGCAAGGACATTCTCAAGGAATCGTTGAAGAGCTTTGCAATCAACTGTGAGTCATGGGAGACACTGGCACATTATCAGCCAGCATGGCATGTCCATATCAAAGAGAGTGCTATGTCCTATGAGAAAATCAGAATTGCAGTAACACAAAAGAAAATGAGATGCACACATTTAGAAACATCTCCACTCAGAATTTTCATATGGACTATTTGTGTCTGAGCTGTGGTAACCATGGGCAAGCCTCCCAAACTCATACTGATCTAATCAGCCATAGTCAGACATACTGCACCTTGATTCCAACATAGTACTGCCATTTTGGTCTTCTTCAAGTATAGGCAACAATAAAAAAAAGAAATAATAATAATTATATATATATATATACGCATATACACATACATATATGTACACATATATGTATATATACACATAAACATACACATATGCGCATATATACATAAATTCATGCACACATACTTATGTGTGGATATATACACATACATCATATACATGTACATTTGCATATGTGTATGTGTAGTTATTTGCCAGTGTATATACATGCATGAATACATTACACACATGTGTGTATGTGTATGCATGCATATATGTCTATATGCATGTGTGTATATATGTGTATGTGTGTGTATATATATATATATGTGTATATATATATATATATATATATATATATATACACACACACACAAGGTATATATGTGTGGATAGATGGGGTAGGGCATATCTCCATGTTATAGCTCCTTGTTGGCCAAGAGCAACTCATTACATAGTAGCAAACCATTTCTTGATGGGTTTAAATCAAACCATTTTTTGCAAAGACCCTACTCAAAACTTTTCCAATATGATAAAACCGCCAGAGTTTTAATTGTATGTTTGAAAATCATGGTTCATCTTTGTCATGATAAAGACTGAGAATATGTTTGTTTTGGTTTGGTTTTTTTATGTAGAATGATATAAGCTTTCTAATTTAAATATTTCATTTTTAAAATTATGCATATGTACTCATTTTGAGGACAGGAAACATGTCCATTTTAAATTCTCTGCTGGCTTTCTTTAGTGAAAGGAGAAGAGAAGTGCTAGATATATTATCACAGTGGGGAGAAGCCAAAGATAAGTACAAAATAATTAGCATTGAGCAGAGAGTAAATATATCTTTTAGAAAATATCTTCCTATTGTGAAATTTGGTTCCCAAAACACAGCCAGGTTACTATGAAAAAATGTAAAACTCTTTACAATTCTTTGGATGAATGAATGCCTTGGGTATTCTCTACTGTAGTCTTTGTTCCTTTGTCACATTCTTGTACCACATCATTATGAATACTTCATACCTGAATACATTTGTAGCCTCTTATATCTTTAATATTCCTCTCTATTTCCTTTCTTACCTTCACACACCTCCCACTACTTTCTTTTTGACCAAATACAATCTGCGGTTTTCTTGTAGTTTCCACCATCCATTAGATAATCCAAAGTGTCAGTTTATTTTCTTAAATGCGTTCTTGAAATCCAAAACTAATTCCTTTCTAAGGTCAAAGCTCAGCTTTCTTCTTGCCCACAGTGACATGATATTCTGCTCTCTTTTGTCCTCCATAAAAGCAGATTACGTGCTATAAAGTAGATATGAACCATAATGATGCTCATTTGCCCTCAGCAGTAGAAGTACCTCAAACAGAATTTACATTTCTTCTGTTCTACTCTTACTATGCTTATATAAGTTGCAAAATTTGTAGAGTGCCTGCATTTTCTAAAATTTCCATTCCTCTAAAAACTTAAACTTTTGATCTCATTCTCACTCTCTAGAGGCAGAATTGGTATCTTCAAAACATAAAGCCAAAAAAAGTGGTGAACTATCTCACAAAAAAATGTGATAATGATTAATATTTGCTTTTCTGAGGGAATGAGGGAACCAAATATATATTTCTCATAATGGGGACATGCCTCTGTAGAAACTCTCTCTACCTATGCAGATAAACAATTCATCAGTAACATACACTCCAAGAAAGTAGTCTGAACTACTGAGATAATAAGTGATTTCCTCTGGATCACATGGCCAGTATTAAGCCAGAAACAGAACTTGAAACTGTCTATTCCTGACTCCAAATTTCAGTCTCTCTTCACTATACCAAGTTTCTTCTCTTCAATAAGTTATAGAAACTGTAAAAAATGCTTTCACCAGATAAGAGACAATAAAAAATCCTTTTTCTGTTTCAATATTAACATACTCAACAATAGCCTTCCGTCTTTCATATGAAGTATATGAGGAACATTCTATCTTTAGTCTATGCTATTTGGTCAAAAAGACAATATCTTTATTCATGCTAAAAGGCACGTGGTCACATAAAAGCCATAATTGTTAAAGAAAATTTTGTTTTCACGCCTGATGATGAAGATACAGTTATCATGAGGAAACTAATGCTACCATTAAAAAGACATCTTAAAATATAATTCTCACATTATACTTTTGGGGAGATTAAGCAACCAAATAACTTGTGATTGCATGGGTGGAGAACAGTAGTGTCAAACTCAAATGGAAAAATATCCCTGTGGGCTACATATTGCCTTAGAAAAATTACAAACTCACATCATGTATTGTATTTTTTATTAATTTTTGCTAAATATTTTCCAATTACATCTTAATCTGGTTCCACCACACTCAGGAATTTTGCAGCAGCATTTGGATTGCCAGTTTGATACCTCTGGTATAAGGAACTCTTGATGTGAAAATACCTACTATCAATGCAGATAAGAAACTGAGTTCACTGAAAAATTATATGACTTATCCGTGGTCTCACAAACTGTTTATGTCAGAAACAAATTTCACACTTGGTTTTCCTAATCCCAAAGTTAGACTTTTATTCATTGTGTCATATTGAGTTTCATTTAATATATATCCTCTCAATACATAATGTGTATGTATATATATACATATATACATATATATAATGTGCATTTAATCTGGGTTTATTGAGTTGTCATTTGTCAGGTCAAGTGTAATCTATTCTGTGCTAAGTAGTCTCATGAAACCCTATTTCATAAATAGTTTTATCTATGATCCTAATTAGGCATTTCAAATGTGTTGTTCATTCATTGCTAATCAAAAGCAAGAATAAGCAAGAGAAAGAGAATGATAAAATATAAAACAATTGGAAAAATCACCTTAAGACCATGATAACTGATTAGCAGCCTTTTTTCATATATAAAGGGCAGTTGAATAATTGATAAATTTACATTTATAGTCACTCTAATCTCTACTGCTTTCTACATGTTTTTCTATCATTTTCATTTCATATGATTTTTTTCTCTCTCAGAATTACTAACTTGTAAGTTAGTTTATTTGGTATCACAGGGGTTAAAAATGTTATCATTTGCTAGAGTGCAATCATTTTCACAGGTCCAAATTTGAACTGAATTCAATTATGAGAACAATTTGCATCATTTCATCCCTAATGAATGGATCTAACTTTGTTTTCCACATTTCTCCCACTTAAAATGGAAGAAATTGAACAAATGTGGTATGCAGAAAGCTCAAACCATTCTTGCTAATGGTGGAAATACTTAAGTATCATCGGTATCTAGCTAATATAAACCAAAGTGGTTTATTACCACTGTTTTGTGATTTATGGCTCACATTATTACTTTATTTTGAAATGGTTACATTAAAAATTAATGTGTGGTGAAAGAAGAACACACAACTAGGAACAAAGATCATGTTTTATCAGATGTAAGACCATTCAATGATTTATTTTTCATAATACACTGAATGCCTTAGTGGCATCTTTGCTGTACTGCTATAAGCAATGGACCTTTAAATAAGAATTTTCAAGGTGAGGCTGTCCTACTTTTGTTTCCAAATCATAGACTGTGTACTGTTAATTTTTAAAGGGATTGAGTAGTTTATAACAAATGTGAATAATTTATGGGAAATGTTCTCAGCATTGATTAGTGTTCTTTTGTAATAGAATGTCTTTATGATATGCATCATTCCTTTAATGCTTTATGAAAAGTCAGAGGACCTGTTACTTCACTGCTTAATGGACAAATCAACTTTAATTTTAATCATATATATCATGAAAGATAAATACATACTCCACCCTTTGGGGATTCACAGAACATTAACACCAAACATTAGAACAAAGTAATCTGGAGAGAAGTTAACACTAGGTCATTCCCAATGAGGATCTAATTCTGAGTTTACTTTTGAACATATTCTTTAAAAAAATCAGAATCAATTTTCTTGGGCCTTTTCTTAGGCTAAAATTTTGGGCTTCCTCCAAACAAGAGAAAACGAAAAAAGAAAAAGAATCTCAAGAAGTCCATTCCCAAAACCATTTAGCAAACTTGCCATGCGGGGACTCACTTAGGAAGAGAGCAACATAATTCTACAAGTATACAATGTGCTGAACTGCTCTTGATAAAATTAGTTCAATTTATGGTTATTTTCTCAATTTATTTATTTCATATCAACAATTAAGATTGATGGGAAAAATTATTATTTCTACATAAGATAGAGGTGATTCGCCTTCCCTTTTGGCTTTTCACTCATGTTAAAACTTAATGGATATTTCTGTAGGGAGTAATTATGATGGAGATAGATTACGAAAGGAGATCAAAGTTACTCTGTATGGTTTTGCACATCAAGAGGCAAGAGTATGGATAGCAAGTTGATCAAACTATCTTTCCATAAACACTGAGTTTTCTAATCAAAAATGAATCATTGCATGGTAACTCCACACACATCACATGATTTTAAGGAAATAGTAGCTTAAAGCACCAACATTATTTCTATGCCTGTGTGCATATCTATGTCTATATGTTTTTAAAACTAGAAGGCAAATTTTCAGAATCCAGACCCCAAACAATTATATAGTAACTGAAAATTTGGACACATCATTAAATCTTTCTTCTCCCTAGGGGTATAATATATAAAATGAATAGCATAATAATTTTATTGCTTAAAGACAAGGCCCTTAACATGTTGTGTTTTTTTTGAGGTCCTTAGAAGCTGTAATATTTATGATATTGGGGGAAAGATTTGCAAAACTTATCAAAATAATATTATTTAAATGTGTTTTCTTTGTTCCTAAGGATATGCATTTATGCTTTTCATAGATTATCCCCACATTTTAGGAATCATTCTTTCTACCCTCTATAAATATTTTAAAATATTAATTGTATTCCAGAATGGCTCATTGCTTAAACAAAAATTAGAATTTCAGCCCAAGCCACCTCTAGTTATTCCTTTTATTAATTTTAATGTTTGCTTCTAAAATGCAAAGGTGTGACCAATGAGGGGGAAATAAGATTTGTTTAAAAATCAATAAAAAGCATGATTGCCATGGAAATAAATTTTATATAAATAGTAGTAATATTTATTTCATAGGGAATTCAGGGAGCATGGCTACTGTGAGGGCTTGCTAAGTCCTTTTCAGCGTTGCTTATCTACTTTTGCTGTCCATCGGGCACTCAACTCTCATATGTGGCTCCAAGAAGTTGTAACATGTGCAGCAGGTATACCCTGGTTAAAAAAAAATAAACAAACATCATGAAAGACAGGCTAAACCAGCCTGAGGGTAAACAATAGGCCTCAGAACCACCAGTGAGTAAAAGGGTTGTATACCCCCAAGTGTATGAAGACTTCCCCAAGCAGAATAAATGGATGAAAATAAGTTTTCCCAATAGCCATGAATGTAGCTGAAGCAAGCACTGTGGAGTGCTTAAAGCTTGGTCATATATCATAGATGCCAAGGTCATCTATTGCATCCAGGGTCATCACCAGTTGTCTTGAGTTTTATCTTGACATCGGACTTTGGCATCTCTGAAAGAAATAATGAGGTTGATTTCTTTGTACAACTCTGCTTCACAAATCCAATTCTTTTTTTTGCCTTACTAAAGTTATTTATTTATTTATTTATTTATTTTTACTTTTTTTGTTTTGTTTTGTTTTGTTTTTATTTGCAAAACATATGTACAGGCAATTCTTCAACATTAACCCTTACAAAGCTTTCTGTTACAAGTTTTTCCCTCCTACTCCCCACTCCTCCCCTAGATGGCAGGATATCAACTACATGTTAATTATAAAATACTTGACAAATCAAATATATATGTATACATATTTACACACTTATCATTGTTGTGCAAGAAAAATCATATATACAAGAAAGAAATATCAGATAAAGGAAACACAATGTAAGCAAACATCAATCGAGAGTATGAGAATGTTATGTTGTGGTCCACATTTCACATCCCTCTCTCTGGATGTATATGGCTTTCTTCAGTGAACAATTGGAAGTGGTTTGAAACATTTCATTGTTGAAGAGAGCCATGTCCATCAGAATTGATCGTCATATAGTATTGTTGTTGCCGTGAATAATGATCTCCTGGTTCTTCTCATTTCACTCAGCATCAGTTCATGCAAGTCTCTCCAGGCCTCTCTGAAATCGTCCTGCTGGTCGTTTCTTACAGAACAATAATATTCCATAATATTCATATACCATAATTTATTCAGCCATTGTCCAATTGATGGGCATCCATTCAGTTTCTAGTTTCTAGCCACTACAAAAAATGCTGCCACAAACATTCTTGCACATGTGGGTCCCTTTCCTTCCTTTATGATTTCTTTGGGATATAAGCCCAATAGAAATGCTGCTGGGTCAAAGGGTATGCACAGTTTGATAACTTTTTGAGCATAGTTCCAAATTGCTCTCCAGAATGGCTGGATCCGTTCACAGGTCCACCAACAATGTATCAGTGTTCCAGTCTTCCCACATCCCCTCCAACATTCATCATTAACTTTTCCTGTCATTTTAGCCAATCTGACAGGTGTGTAGTGGTACCTCAGGGTTGTCTTGATTTGCATTTCTCTGATCAATAGTGATTTGGAGCACCTTTTCATATGACTACAAATAGTTTTAATTTCATCCTCTGAAAATTGTCTGTTCATATCCTTTGACCATTTATTGATTGGAGAATGGCTTGAATTCTTATAAATATGAGACAATTCTCTATATATTTTAGAGATGAGACCTTTATCAGAATGCTTAAATGTAAAGATGATTTCCCAATTTATTGCTTCCCTCCTAATCTTGACTGCATTGGTTTTGTTTGTACAAAACCTTTTTAACTTAATATAGTCAAAGTTATCTCTTTGGTGTTCAATTAAGAGTTCCAGTTCTTCATTGGACATAAATTTATTCCATCTCCATAGGTCTGAGAGGTAAACTATACTACGTTCCTCTAATTTACTTATAATATCACTCTTTATATCCAGATCATGAACCCATTTAGATCTTATCTTGATATGTGGTGTTAGATGTGGGTCAAGCCCTAATTTCTTCCACACTAGTTTCCAATTTTCTCAGCAGTTTTTGTCAATTAGTGAGTACTTATCCCAGAAGCTGGGATATATTGCTATAGTTATTGTCTAGTTTGTCCTGTGATTCTATCCTATGCCACTGATCGACTACTCTATTTCTTAGCCAGTACCAAATGGTTTTGATGACCACTGCTTTGTAATATAGTTTTAGATCTGGTACAGCAAGTCCACCATCATCAGCCTTTTTTTTCATTAATTCTCTTGAAACTCTTGACCTTTTTTTCTTCCAAATGAATTTTGCTACTATTTTTTCTAGATCTGTAAAATAATTTCTTGGGAGTTTGATTGGTATGGCATTAAATAAGTAAATTAGTTTGGGTAGTATTGTCATTTTTATTATATTCGCTCAGCCAACCCATGAGCATTTTATGTTTTTCCAATTGACTAGGTCTGATTTTATTTGTGTGGAAAGTGTTTTATAGTTTAGTTCATATAGTTCCTGACTTTCCCTTGGCAGATAGATTCCCAAATATTTTATACTATCAACAGTTATTTTGAATTGAATTTCTTTTTGTATCTCTTGCTGCTGAACTTTATTGGTAATATATAAAAATGCTGATGATTTATACAAATCCAATTCTTGTATGCTATCATCCCATGATGTCATTTCATTGGTCACCTTCAAACAATACATGAACATATATAATTTATATACACATATATAAATTATATATACATTAAAATATTTATTTTAATTGAATTTTAGCAAAAACCAGAAAAAGTCAAGTTAATTAAGTTTATTATGCCACATAATGAAGTAAACAAACAAAATTCTTCCTTTCAGTTTATTCATTTACACTAGGATCTCTTAATCTTGAATTCATGTACTCATCTTGTCAATAGATTTCAAGTACTCCATAAACTTGGATGGGAAACTTATGTATGTATGTATATATATATATACATATATAGCTTTATTTCGATTTAATTGGTTTATTTTGCAAAGTTAAATATCTTATTTAAAAACATTATTTTGAGAAAAGTTCAACTTACTGCTCAAGGTACCAGAGGAAGGTTAAGAACTCCTGATGCATACAACCTCAATTACTAATGCATACAATTTGGAACATATGTAAAACCAATGGGTCAAAAATAAAAATATTCTTCAACTCACTAAGAAAAAAAACAAATTAAAAATGCTGTGGTTTCCTCTTATGAAAATAAGCAAAAATAAAGAAAACAAAAAGTAAATAAACAAACTCATGAAAGGCAGGTTAAACCAGTTTGAGGGTAACCAATAGGTATATGAATATATATCTATGGATTATATGTACATAAGTATTGTGTATGCTTATATATATATGACACATATAAATATACACCTTTGTATATAATAATAATAATAATAATAGTGATATTCTTTATGGTAGGAAAGTACTAATGTCCACTCACTGGAAGGAAAAAAAACTGATTCCTAATTTTAATTTTTGACCAATATCCCTTTATTGAAAGATAACAAGATAAGAAAATGCTTATTCATATTTAATTCTCTCCTGAACACACACACACACACACACACACACATCTGTGGTAGATGAACAAACATAGATATTAATTAAGGTGACTTGTCATCTTCTAGTTAATTTCTAGTTTAATAATAATTATCTAAAGTGTGATTACCAAAACTGAAGAAAATAAATAATATTCTAGATGTAATCTGACTATGGAACTATAAATTATCACCATAAAGTGTTATGTGAAAATAAATAACATGTTATATGATATAGTAATATTAATATGAATTTCTGCATATATATAGTAGAATATAATGGAACAATAAGAAATTTAGGCAAACATGGGAAGAATTTGGACTGCTCTATTTGTTAGAAATTTTTTCCCTAATTCAATCCTAAATATATTTCTTTGTAATTTTCACTTGCTGTTCTAGGCTTTGCCCTTTAGAGCCAAATAGAAAAGTAGTAATTCTTCTTCCACAAAACTGTCCTTTAAAATACTTGAAGGATAACTATCACATCCAAGTGTTCTCTTCTCCAAGCTAAACCTCTCATTTTCTTTCAATTGATCCATTTAGAATGTAAATTCAAAGCTCCTCACTATCCAAATTACCCTCTTCAAAAGTCTCCTTTTTAACAATGTCTTTAAAATATGATGTCCAGAACCAAACATGATACTCCAGTGATCTGACCAAGGTAAAGTGCAATGACACTACTACCGCCGTGAATCTAGCCTTAAACATTTTTATAAATCAGTCAATGTTCCTCTTCTACTGCTATTGCCTTGCAAATCAGAGGACAGAGGAGTTGTGGTGTATAATATACTTTCTAATTATTTCCCCTTTTCTTCTCAGTACATGTATTTTCTTTGTAAATCCTTCATAATAGTCCTCTTACTCTAATACTCAATTAGCTTTTAAATAACTGAAGAATAGCTATGATTCTAGATGGCCACTTTACCAAGTACAATTCCAAGAGTTCACAACCAGCTGTTTTCAAGTAATTGAAATCATAATGTGCAGAAAAATTACTTTTCTAATGGTTGCCTGGAAGATTTATATTCCTAAAATGTAATTAAAAAGTAGATTTAGAAATATGCTCAGCAACCCAAAATTAAATATTAATGTAGAGCATAATTAATAAATTATACATCTCTTGATTACTAATGGGTTATTGGCTCTAAAAGCATAACATTATGGAATATTAGGGCAAACAAAGGCTTTTGGGGAATATTATCCAGCTTCAAGGGTGAAGCTGTTTGCTCTTGAATTTTTCTGAAGAAAAAACTGATTTCCCATGACTCTTCCACCATTGAAGCAAAAATAAAAAGTTGGCTAATGTTCTTAATAATATCCCTTCCCCCACCCCATTCATTCTATAAACTCAGTAGTCCACTCATTTGTGCTAGATTATTGTAATAAAACAAGTTTAATAGCACTCTGCAAGTATTCTTATTCAAATAATGCAATAGATAGTAGGATTCCTTTGATTTCTTACATAAAAAGAAAATGTTCCTATTGTTGAGATTAAACAAACAAAAGAAATCACTGTTTCAAAAATATTAATGAAAAAATGCTGCTTCACAATTGGTTTGTATACTTTAAGTAGATTTCACTGCTTACTGCTTTTCAAAGAAAACAATAGAATAATACAATTTCAATGTCAGAGATAATTTAGCCTTACATTCTCAAAATAAATTACTTAAGAAGGTAAGTGACTGTTCTAAGTCAAATAGCTATTAAGTGGTTAGGTTGATCCTAGGTGTCAGGTGCCCTAAACCCCATGTCATCATTCTTTTCATCATGTCATTTCATGAAGGCCTTGAATGATTAGGTCCATTGAGAATTGCCACTTATAAACTAAAGTTTAGAAAAAACTCAAAATTTAAATTCACTGAACATTCATTAAAATGTAGTGTGTGTAGAGTTTTGTTTTTTTCCCCTAGGTTTTGTGTTTATTGAGTTTCAATTAACAGTAAATTTCAAGCTGGGGTCTATGAAGACCATGTAAGGATAAGAATTCAAAAAGCAATCTCTCCAAAATTACCCTTTCCTTAAGCCCCTAACTGTCCTTTGGAATTCTGGCAATTGGAATGGAGAAGATTTCTTTTCCTTTCCCTTTGTTAGCAGCAAATATCTTCTCACACATGGCTGTGAAAATATATGCTTGCTTGGGTGAACTTTGAGGTCTCTAATTACCTCCTCTATTTTATGTTATTGTTATTGTGCTCAGGAACAGCAATCTTGATTGTGGATATGTCCAAACTTCTTAACTATCTTATAGCTTTGAGAAGTTGGGGAGAATTCCTTGGTGCTGACTGTCCTTAGGAGATGCTTCATGAAATTATACTTTTCAAAGAAAAAAGGAAATTATCATCTGGAAGATGAATGATGACTTGGACAGCAGAAGATTTGGACCTTAAGTTGTTGCCTTGCCAGTATAGATTAAGGTGAAAGTATTCCATAAGTTTATAGAAAAATAAAATTCCATAAGTTTCTCAAGAGTCTTTCCTTCCTACTGAAAAGCATAATAAGAGAACCACCTTTCATGAGGAAACCAAAGAAGAAGAAAAGTTTCCCTGTTTCCAATCTGATATTCTGGCTGTGAGTATATGGAAAGCTCTGAATTGTGCTTGTTATTTCTTGACCTTAAGTAACTGGATATCAAGAGATGAACTGACCAGGGTGCAAGCTGGTCAGCTTCAAAAGACGAATGCATGTCTCATCAGTAGTAGAAGATTCCATGAAAGCAAGAGTGGCTGATGCAAGAATCTGAATCTAAAAATGAATTCACCTGTACAATTAGTAAAAAATAAAAATAAGAAATAAGAAAGAAATGGACTTTCAAATACCAGAAATTTTGAGATAACCTTTGTTACATATGTTATTTAAACATGTGTGTCCCTACCATAGTATCTGAAGTTTCAAATCATATTTTCCTGAAGGACTTCATATGTGCAGGGGGAAAGTATACCCACAGTTTGAGGAACATGTTTTTTTTTTAGTAATTACTGTTCTCCATATAATGTCTCTGTAATATCTTTGTTAAAACAAATTATATCTGACTGACTGATTCTTAATGGGAAACATGATGATGAACTCATGATGAATATTGTTAGAAACCACAACTCCTCAGGGTTACCCATACAATTATGAGGGCAAACATAAACTCTGGAGAGTCCCAACATTTGAGCATGAGTGCAAGTTGGTTGAGTGGTCACTGAAGGAGTAACAGCATAAGTATCAATGCATACTTTTATGCTTTATGCATTTATTTTGTAATGACAGAAAAAAATAGCATCCAATACCTGTTATTTTCAATAATTAAACAGTTCATATTAAGTGAGAACTTTATAGACTCATGAATTTTTCTTGAAGGAATTTCATGAATCTCTTTTGAGAAGAATTTAAATGTGAATTATGCCAAGCTATGTTGGTATATTTCCCTTGAGTAACATAATAAGCCTGAGTATCAGCAAAGCATGACTTCCTTAACAGATAAGAAGTCTATCTCAACATAAAGAATTAATCTTATGATGATAAATGTTGGATGGAATGTGGGAAACCTGGGACACTAGTATACTGATGGAGTTTTGAATTTACAACCATTTTGGAGAAGAATTTGGAACTATGTCCAAAGGGATATCCTTTGATCCAGCAGTGTCTCTATGGGGTCTGAATCACAAAGAGGTCATAAAAAAGGGGAAAGAACCACATGTGCAAAAAATGTTTGTAGCAGCTCTTTTTTTTAGTGGCAAGAAATTGAAAACTGAGTGGATGCCCATCAATTGGAGAATGGCTGAATAAGTTATGTTATGTGAATGTTATAGAATATTATTGTTCTGTAAGAAATGATCAGCAGAAAGATATCAGAAAGGCCTGGAGAGACTTGCATGAATACATGCTAAGTGAAGTGAGTAGAATCAAGAGAATATTGTACATGACAACAGCAAGATTATGCAATGATCAACTCTGGATTCGGCTCTTTTCAACAATGAGGTGATTCAGGCCAATTCCAATAGACTTGTGATGGAGAGAGAGCCATCTGCACCCAGAAAGAGGACTTTTGGGATTAAATGTGGATCATAACATAGTATTTTCACCTTTATGTGATTATTTGTTTGCTTGTGTTTTTCTCTTTTTTTCCTTTTTGACATGATTTTTCTTGTGCAACATGATAAATGTGGAAATATGTATAGAAGAACTGGATATGTTTAACATATATTGCATTATCTTGCTGTCTAGGGGAGACATGGTAGAAAGGAAGGGAGCAAAAATTTGGAAGACAAGATTTTGCAAGGGTGAATATTGAAAACTATCTTTGCATATATTTTGAAAATAAAAGCTATTACTTTAAAAAGAATTCATCTTAGTTATGCATAAGTCCAGTTATAGGACCCCTTATGTAAGAAAAAGTTCATTTTCCACTAACTCCTGGGTGCCATTTGTGATTCTTAAAAGTATTAACCATTCAAGTCTTTCATATAGTCACTTCACCCACAAAAGAAACACTTCTTATCATTAATAATGATGTCTGTTGACTCATTTCAGCTGCATCTCACTGTTTGTGACCCCTTTTGGGGTTTTCTTGGTAAAGATATGGAATGGTTTGTCATTTCCATCTCCAGCATATTTTAGAAATGAGGAAACTGAATCAAACAGAGTTAAGTGACATGCCCAGGGACACACACCTAGTAAAGATCTGTGGTAAAATTTGAACTCTGGTCTGGACTCCAGGGCCAGTACTCTACATTGTACCACCATTTGCTGCCACTCTCACCACTTAAGCAGTAATTTCCCAAAGACAAAAGTCTGGAAGTTCCTGTAGGAATGGAAATGTTACGCAGAGAGACAGAAGATTGCATGTACACAGCTTTTTTTCCTTCCACATTGAGCTTTTCAATAATGCTCCTTCCACTAGATCTTTTTTTTTTTCCACTGTATATGTGCCTTCCCCAGTACACCTATACTTTTTTGAAGAGAGAGAGGCCTTCCATGATAGGATGGAAATGGTCATCTAATAAAATGTAGGAAACAAAACAAACAAACAAAAAAAAAAAAAACCCTTTAGATTCTCTTGTAAACTCTTTACGCATTAGCATTTGTTTTCCTGTGATCCAAAGCTCTTGAGTATCTAGGGTCTAGGAGAAAACATATCTTTTCTCAAAGGCAAAAGGGAGAAAGGAACAAGAGATTAGGAAAGAATCCATAAACAGACAAGACTAACTGTGGTCTTCATTGTTGTTTAAGGAATTCATCTCAGTAATTGAGGCATTTAATAGATTACTTTTACTTCCATGTGAAAATCTATAGCTTTGTAATTTTCTGAATTGGAAAAAGTATAAAAATCATTGCCTGTTTTTTTTTAAACGTCTGTTGTCAACACCCTTACTTATTCTTTGATCTTGGACAAATATTAAGTTGAATTATTCAAACCTTTATAAGTAAAGAATGTATTTTTAGAAATTTTTATAAATAAAGAATCTACTTAGAAAAGGACATTGAATTTTTATTCATCCTTTATCCAGTTTGAAATTTATTTTGGGGGGCAGCTAGGTGGCACAGTGGATAGAGCACCAGCCCTGAAGTCAGGAGGACCTGAGTTCAAATCTGGTCTCAGACACTTAACATTCCCTAGCTGTGTGACCTTAGGCAAGTCACTTAACCCCAATTGCCTCAGCAAAAAAAAAAGCAAAAGAATTTTATTTTGGGTTTTTTTCTTGTCATCATTGGACAACCATTAAGATGACTTTCTTTCTCACAAAAAATTAATCAAGCTAGGTATCCCTCCAAGAAAATAGATAGTAAAATACATCATAATATCTCCCCAAAAAGTTAGATAGAAAAAATAAATCATAAATCCAGAAGCTTGAATAAATTGCTTTGGTTTTAAATAAATGATGGAGAAATATGTGTTTCAATATTTAAAATACACAATAAAGGGGAGAGAAACATCTAAATTCAGAAAGTCTAAATTATCTTCTGAGGGTTTGATATTTAGTTGTTACCTGTTTTCTTCCCCTTTCATTATTTTTTTCATCTGGCTAGTAAAATGAAATTCAACAAATATTTATAGAATACTCCCTATGCATCTAACACTAAATCTAGTTCATTAGAGGGAATAGAAAAGTTCCTATTCTGAAGGAATTTACCAACTTATTGGAAAAGATAAGATTTATATACATGAAAGAGTTAGAGGACAATATCAAGTAAGTTTGTAATGAGACTCTCAAACATGTGGTATACCAACAATATCCAGGAATCATCAAATTAAATGAGCATAGTAATCAGAGCCCAAATCCTTCATTTCATCTCCTACAGCTTTGTGTAACGCTGTTAATTGAAAAACTTATCTTGGAGCAAACATTATATAAATTATAAAACAAGGCCATTGTGTATTTATTTTGACCAAACTATTTGTTAGAAAGGAGGGCTTCTATAGGACAAGGGAATTTGTGGAAGATGATGAAATGATTCCAAAGAATAATTTTTAAAACATCAGTAAGACAAAATCATAGAAAGAAATTCAGAAAAGTAAACAGTAATTATGTTAATATTTTATTAAGTTTTACACACACTTACAAAACAATGTGACATGTTTATGGTCTCATATATACTCTTCTTTTCAGCTCTTTCCAAATTAAAATTTCTTGATAATTAGATGCAAATAAAGAAAAACAATTTTAAGGAAAACAATGATGGAATCATTGAGAAAGACAAAAAAGGAAAATAAGAAAAAGAAAGACATAGCTAAAAATATACCTTTATTGTTTAAAATATTATTTTTTCAAGCAACAAAAGAACCTAAAAAAAAGAACCTAAAATGAATGTATTCTATTAAACTTGTGGGATTTTTTTATTTACAATAAAAATTATTCTTCTACAGAAATGCTCTTTATTTGAGTTCACATGATTTATACAAATTACTCACCACTTGTTCACCAATTTATAAATAAGTAATATCCTTAAACATATGCCAGCTTCTGAATTTGTAGCAATAATGTTTTGAAAAATACACATGCCATTCCAGAACCAAAAATGTTACCTGGTTTCATTTTAGCTTGGTTACTTGCTGCCTGAAAGGCATGAAATGCTGCTATGCTTTCAGTTTACAAAAGTCAACCAGAAAAGGCTTGAATATTTCCATGCTTCAATTAAAGTGAGCAAACCATATCCCAGACATTGACAAAAGCCTACTAGAAACCACATCCCAAAGTAGAGGCATTATTAGTTCAATTAAAGGGAAATCACCATTAGTGGTTTCTGATGACTTGCTTGACACCTTCAAATGGGCACAAGGTTCCCTAACCATTCAGGTTATGGCATGGAAACTCCTTTTCTTTCCAACCATAAATATATGTCTGTGTGAAAGCACTCCTTGACCTCCTAAATTATATGATGCTATTAATACTTAAGATAATAAGACAAAAGATCACGAGCTAGAAAGGAAATTATGTCTGGATAGATCAAGTGAGAAATTAGAAGGCTCTAAGTTGTTTGATTTTGTTTTAAATCTAAATGATCTATAACTATGGAAAGGGACAGCAATGAGAATAACAATAATAAATAGATACTCTATGTTTCAACTGAAAGATGATTTTTATCAATAGAGGGGAAATAAAATTATGGTTTTTTTCTCTTTTGGCCAGTTCTTAATTTTTTTCTTTCTGTGTTCAAGCCAAGCACAATTGAGACACTGAGCTGCCAAATCTAACAAGCATCAGAGTGATTCTGAGCCTTTCAGTGAATAAACTACTCCCTGGATAAAAGTTAGACACTTTGGGTAGTACATTAACTCTTTGGTAGCCACTAGGGAACTATTTAGCATACTAGAATAATAATTTAACTAAATCATTATCAATTAATATTTACTGAGGGCCAACTAGGTATGTGATGCTATATTAGTTACTAATAAGGAAAAATTGATCAACTTTGAGAAAATCACCACCCCTTACCTCATAGGGGATTTTATAAATACTACGACTTCTTTTAGACTGCAAAAATAAGCCTAAAAATGTATTTTTTTCTGTTTACCTTCATTCAAAAACATTGAGTATGTAAGGAGCACAAAAAAGACATGAGATAAGCATTGTAGAACATAAGAAGTTGAATAATGCATAGATCAAAGATGCTATTTCCCTTTGCAATGAGGAAGAAGTGTAAGATGCAGAAAGGAGAAATACATTCAATTGGACTGGTTGTGAGATGCTAGGGATCACTGTGCTAGATTTGTGTCTGATGGAATTTTTAAAAGTTCACACTAATAAATTGTTTCTTAGAAATGGAGCCTCTAGTTAGATAATGAGAAATCTTAGATCTTGACTAGAAAAGGTCACTTTTTCCTCTGTCGCTTACCAAGTTATCCCACATACTTTCATGAAGCAAAAATTGGGACACAAGAAAGATAGGATTAACCATAGGTGTTTACTAGAAGATTAGATCAGCCAACAGCACTCTTTAACAACCTCAAAGAACATTATTAGGGATGACTGAAAGATGCTCAGATCTGATGTTCATATCTGAAGTAAGGGGGTGGATGGTGAGAAATGTAAGAACCCTCTATTTTTCTCTCAGTGATACAGACAACTGAGAGAGCATATAAGATTAAAAAACAAAACACTATTACTTTCTAATTATTTCTTTAAATTTTACTTCTGGTGGCTTTGGTTTGAGGTAGCTAACTGCCCAGCAGCCACAATGCTGCTCCATATTAGGATACTGCCACCTCCTTCTTTTCTCGTCATGTACTGTCTCCCAAAATCCTCCAAAAATTCCAGGTGGAGGCAGGACAAACCCTGCTCTCAAGACTTCACTTTAGCACCCTCTAGAAAGAACCACAATTTCTAAGGACATTGTAGTCAGCCTATGTCTTACCAAAGGGCTGCTGCATTAGAAACAGAAACATTTTGAATGGTATGACTAACCTTTTGTTTGTAATTTCTAGGTTTTGTTTTATATAAAAAAAATTAAATACCAAGGTTATCTGAAATTTCTAATACTATTTTTGCTGCTTAAAGGGAAAAGTTTATGTATAAGTTTCTAATCTATGATGTATAAATTAAAGGCTATGATGAATGGCATTTGCCATTTTTCATGACTTGCATTAGACAAAATCTCAGAAATATAAGTAATGGAAAACTAAAAGGTGATGAGACTATTTGAACTAAGCTCTAAGCATTACCCTTTCTGTCTCCCCTTTAACCACTAAAATGATACAGAATAATAGTTTGCACAATAGTTATGGCTTGGTAGTTCACCACATCTCAGAATATAAGACCTCTAATATTTGAACAAATTGTTGATTGGTCCTTGGATGACTTTGATGGATCTTCTGATCTCACTGGTTGCCCTGAAAAACTCCTACTTCAGGATACTCATTCACCTAATATTAGGAAAGACAAAAGACATCAAGTGCAGAGACACCATGTTTTCTCAGGTACATGGATCCTGAGGGACAGTGCTATTTCTCTTCTTACCCCAAAGCTCACCACAGTTTTTCTTTCTCAAAATATGACAAGGAGAGACAGATAGAAAGAGAGGGATAAAGAGATAGAGATGAAGAGAGAGAGATAAAGAGAGAGATAGAGAGAGCGAAACATAAGACAGACATGGATAGGAAGATAGAAACGGGACAAAGACAGACAGACAGAGAAAGAGGAAACACAGAGAGATAGAGATAGAAAAAGAGATAAAGGGACAGAATCAGAGAATGAGACAGAGAAATAGCATCAGAGACAGAGACAGAAAGAAAGAAATAAGAAAGAGAGACAGTGGCAGAGAAAGACACAGAGATAGACAGAATTGGGAGATAGAGACACAAAGTCTGACAGACAGTGACAGAGTTGGGTCAGAGAAACAAAGATAGTCAGAGAGAGAGAGAGAGAGAGAGAGAGAGAGAGACATGAATCAAAGAACAAGACTGAAAAACAAAGTCAGACAAAGACAGATATAAAGAGACAGGAACAGAGAGACAGAGTCAAGGAAAGAAATAGAGATAGAGACACAGACAAAAAGAAATGAATAGATCAAGACAGAGGAAACAGAAAGCTTTCCATTAATTCTATCAGCTTTTTTCACTTATCCTTCATAATTTGTTTTTCCTCATAAGTTTTATTTCTACAAGTTGGAGAACAGCCGTATCTTAACCCTGGTAGGGGCTTTACCATGGTTTCCATATGAAATCTCCATATGAAACCCAGGTGACCTTTTGAAGGACATCTAGAAAAAGAAGAGGCAATAGCTAGAGAAAGGCAGAGAAAAGCAGAGACTCAGAGAAATCATTTGCTGGGAGACAAAAATCTTAGTTAAAATGCAAAGCTCAAAAGAAAAACTGATTTATAGAGAAAGTAAAGTTAAATAGGAAAACTAAAACTGAGAGCAGGACGACATGACTACTCTCTATGTAGTCAGTGTCTCAAGAGAGGTATTTGACTTTTCAGGATGATTCACAATACAATAATAAAGTCCCTTTCCTCACCATAGGCTAGAAGGTTTATTAATGTGATCTTAGCCTTTGCTCTTCATCTAGAGAAAAAATAAAAGCAACATTCTAAGTGAGGCCTGGAACAAAACTTCTCACTACTAGAAAAAGGTGGGATAATGCATTATACTATGACTAGCAAAATCTTTCTTCCTATATGAATACCTAGAGCAAAGGCTGCCTAAGTGAAAACTTCATTCTATGAATCTCCCATCTATCTCATCCCTGTTCTATCTGTACTTCTCTTCTGTTGTGCTCTTTGGTACCCTTTATTGCATTGTTAATAAATTATGGCTTATATTAGACCTTTTCTTATCAAATTCTATTTCTTCACAGTAGCAAAAAGGTGACTTCTCTGAGAAGGCATTCGTAGTCATGCCTTCCCCTACTGAATACATTGTCTCGCATTCCCCCAACATACAAGGCTAAGAGAAATAAGTGTGCTTCTTGTTTCTCATTATCATGTTCACATCCTCTCCTTGCCTCCATCAATGACTGTACTCTTTTTTTTTAGCTTTCACTCCATATGTATCACTTATCAAAATTCTACTAACTTTTAAGTTTTTTCTGCAATCAGATTTTATTGGAATTTTTTATTTAATTTTATTTTATTTTCTGTTTCAGTTGCCTGCTATCCATATATCAACCATCATTCAAGATTCCATGAAAGATATATCAACAAAAACAATCCTTTTCAATTACCATCTGATGATAAACATTAATCCTGTTGCAAAAGAGCCTATAAGGTATTGTTTTATTTTTACCAAATCATGTGCTTTTCAACAATTAACAATCTACACAATGAATTCATATATTCTATACAACATTCAGTTAATTTTAAAGTGGTAAATGGACACTATCTTCAAAAAAGAATGCCAGTGCAATATTACATAACAAAGTCAAGAAGACTAAAGTTCAAATCTCACTTTAGATATATGTTATAGGTCCCGGGCAAGCTGCTTTATCTCAGTGATTTAGGAGCTCTGCAGAGAAGGTGCTATCTAGCATTGATAAAGGGATTTTATTACCTAGGAGTTTCTTAAAACAAGAAAATTACTGCCATTAACCTTATCCTCTTAGATATAAAAGAACTTTAAAGTGATGAAAGACATCAAAGTTCAGATATCATGGTTTGGGCCCAATGTTCCTGTATTCAGTAATTATGCATTTCATCTACAGGTTTCACATCATAGTCTGGCTACCGACATCATTCAACTGAAACTGCTTTCCCTGAAGTTCCACTTTTCTAATCTATTGAACCTTTTATTACTTTTATTCTTCTTGATCTCTCTGCCACTTGTGAAACTGTTGATCTTCCTGTTATCTTGGATACTGTCTCATATTTAGGGTTTCATGACTTGGATCTTCCCTGATTCTCTTTCTACCTGTCTTACTTCTGCTTTTCAGTCTCACTCTAGGTTATACCCACCAGCAGTGGTTGTCCCCTGAGATTTGGTCCTCAGTCCTTTGTTCTTCCCTCACTATACAAATATACTTGGCAATCTCATCAATTTCCATAACTATGATTATCATTACTATACAGATGATTATCAGATCTATTTATGCAATATAATTCTCTCTCCTGACCTCCAGTTTCACATCACTTGGATATCCAAATTGGATTTTCTGGAGATACCTCAAATGTAACATGTTCAAAAGAGAATTCATTATTCTTCCCAATAATGTCTCCAACTTCTGCATTATTATCAAGGGTACCATCAACCTCTTAAACCATTTTCTCTGGTGATTTTTGCTGTAGTTCTTTGGAACTTGACCTCTTTAATTGTAGCAGCTTATACAGTTCATTCTTTGACTTAGGCATTATAGATTCTGGACATTTTTTTAAAATAAGCTACCATTGTATTCTTTCCATTTCCATATTGTTCTCTAATTCTAATACTTCTGCACAGATGTATTTTGACATCTTTAAATGTTACTTTTTGTTTGGTCATGTTTTTCAGAGCACAAATAAAACAATCCCATAACAACTTGTTTTTCAGGGAGTCCAATCATTTATTTGTAAATTATTTCTTCTTATCCAGGTCAATTGTCTATATAAATAGATACTGTATATGTTCTTTTCATTTTTCGGTGATTTGACTGCTCTAGCATTTCACATTGCCTCGTTGAATTTAATTAGCTTGCTTCATTCTATTTTTTAAACTGTCATACCATTTGGGTCTTGTTTTCCACCTTCTATTCTAATCTATTTATTTTCCCTCCATTATTTTTATGAAAAATTCTAGTTTAATTATCATCGTTTGCTTCATTTCTTGCCTCAACTCTTGGAAGTCTTGTGACCAAAGTATTCTTTGTATGTTTTCTTTTTTTCCTGAAGCTTTATTAGAATTTATTTAGTTATTCTATTCTTCCAGAATTACCTCTTGGTTGTCTTTTAACTGATTGTATTTCTTTATGGCATTCAGAGAGTGTTTTTTTCTGTTTAATCATATCTCTAGCTTCAGTTATTGTATGCAAGAGTCAGACTTTGACTCTTCCTACATTCTTGGATGAGGTGTCTTGGTCCTCAAATCAACCCTTCTTCAATCTGAATGCCCCTGCACCTGCCCTTTCACAGGTGTTGTGTGGAAATCTTGAATGTCTCATCTAGACAAATTAGCTCTGAAAGCATTCCTCTTATAGGTAGATAATATAGCACTGTCATGTCTCTAAATGATGAGTGTAAATCAGTTATTTATAAACCATATCACCATAAATCAGGGGTTCTTGATTTTTGTCAAGGATCCCTATATTAGTCATATGAAGTTCATGAACTTTCTCAGAATAAAATTTTAAATGTATAAAAGAAAATGCATATAATTACAAAGGAAGTTGATTATATTTAAATAATTATCTATTTTTCACCACCCATGTTGGTATGTTGATCTTTTTTGATGAAAGAAAGGAAGCCCTTTTCAGGGAAATTTATTGTAGACATTTTTCCTAGGTTTCTGCTTTTTTCTAGTTTTATTGCTTTTTCTAAAACTACATTAGTTTTATTTATTTTTTTAAAAATTTCCTAATTTCATGTAATCATAATTACCCATTTTACTTCCTTTGATCCTTTAATATCTTTTTTGTTGCTCAGAGACTCTTCCTTAGATCTGATAGGTAATTTTTCCATGCTCCACTAATTTATTTATGATATCAACCTCTACCCCTATATCATTTATCCATTTTGACCTTTTTCGATGTGGAATGTGAGATATTGTCCTATAATTGGTCTATGCTTACTTTCTACCAAATTGCTTTTCATTTTTCCTTAAAAAAAATTATGAAATATTGAGTTGTTGCTCCAAAAGCTTGGATCTTTGGGTTTATCAAACATTCCATTACTATGGTCAATTGTTACTTCAATTTGGATACCTAATCTATTCCACTAATCAACTACTCTATTTCTTAGTCAGTACCAAACTGTTTTGATGAAAAGTATTTTGTAATACAATTAGAAATTTGGTACTTCTAGGCTGCCTTTCCTCAATTTCTTTTCATTGGTTTTCAGCATCTTCTTTTCTCCCCACTTAATAGTATTTTCTTTTTATTACAAAGATAATTTTCAACATTCAGTTTTGTAAGATTTTGAATCTAAAATTTTCCCTGTCTCCTTATTTTCCCTCCTCCCCAAGATAGCAGCCAATCTGATATGGTTGACATGTAAAATCATGTTAAAAATAATTCCATATTAGTCATGTTGTAAAAGAAAAATCAGAACAAAAGAGAAAAACCACAAGAAAAAAAAGTGAAAACAGTATGCTTTCCTCTGCATTTTTCCATAGTTATTTTTCTGGATTGCATGGCATTTTCCATCATAAGTCTATGGGAATCGTCTTGAATCATCATCTGGTGCAGAAGAGCTAATCCTATTATACTTGATCATACATAATG
This sequence comes from Myrmecobius fasciatus, assembly GCA_023553655.1. Lineage (NCBI taxonomy): Eukaryota > Metazoa > Chordata > Mammalia > Dasyuromorphia > Myrmecobiidae > Myrmecobius > Myrmecobius fasciatus. The sequence continues at coordinate 50,128 of JAJPUD010010345.1, forward strand.
TTGCTCTTATTGTATATAATGTTCCCCTGGTTCTGCTCACTTCAATAAACATCTCTTCTTATAAGTCTTTCTTTATAATTTTTTTCTGAAATTAATCTGTTCCTCATTTCTTATAGAACAATAGTATTCCATTGCATTCATATACCACAGATTCTTCGGCCATTCCCCAAATGATAGGCATCCCCTTGATTTCCATTTCCTTACCACTACAAAAAGAATTTCTATGAATATTTTTGTACATGTGGCTCCTTTCTCTTTTTAATGATCACATCGGGATACAGACCCAGTAGTGCAGTAGTAGCCAAATTGTCAAGGAAGGCAAAATTTCAAATGGTAGTATTATGTAACTGACTTAAGTCAGTCAAGACACATATATAAGCACAAACATATTAGGATCTACATGCTGCCACTCTACAATAGGGACGGTATTCAGGAGCCTGTTTCTGTAACTATTTGAAGGAAGTGTAATGAAGTAGCCTTACTTCCTGATTCACCATGGGCAAGTATTCTATGAGGGCTTTAAACATGTGGTTCTCATTTCTTTGCTTTTCTATGATTGTTTTTTTTCTATTCTTTTGATGAAAGAATTTACTATAATATATGGTATAGCCTATGATTTTGAGAGAATCAAAAGGTTGGTAGAGCCACCAGAGATTCAGAAACTTAAGTCCATACTAAAATTTTCCAGCATCCAAGTCCTTGGAATCAACAGAATTGAGGAAAGATTTGTGCTCTATATAGCAAGAGAGTAAACCTTCCAGTTGGCTATACTTTACCCAGATGTAAACTTAGTAGAAGAGAGAATATGTGGACCAATATCATTCAAAGAACCATTGTAAATGCTCCAGACACTTAAGAGAGATAATTTTCTCTGTTGGGAGCCTGATCTCTACTGTATTTGTGATTAAGAAGAGCAAATCCAGATTCTTTATTCATGTAAGATAAAGTATTCATCCAAGACTTTCTGTATTTAATTCCCTAATTTGGGGAATCTCTAGAGAAAAACTATTCATTCTCTTTTTTATTTTATATTTAATTTTCACAGTTGTCAGTTTTTCTTCTTTGTTTCCTTTGTAAGTCAGAACTGAGGGGCATCTAGATGGTTCAGTGGATAGAGCACCAGCCCTGAAGTCAAGAGGACCTTTCAAATCTGGTCTCAGACACTTAACACTTCCTAGGTGTGTGACCCTGGGCAATAACTTAACCCCAATTGCCAACAAACAAAAGAAAAAAGAAACATGTTAGAACTGATCTTTTAAGAGGTAACTTTTGTATACTTTAATATTTAAGTACTGATGCCTACTATATTAATGATTCCTAGAAATATTGATACTGAGGTAGCTATTGTGAGAAGAATGGACTTTGTATCCCTAAAATGTAGGTCTTTTTACATAAATATTCATATTTACTCTGAAGTTTCCAGACATCATCTGCTTGTTCTACTGCTAGTTGAGAATAAAATCCCCTTCTTATTTCCTTTGCAGTAGCTGATCTCTGCTACTCTGGGAAAATGTTTCTGTAATTACACACTAAAATCTATATTATACTCATTTTGTAAACAGATTCAGAGAGCCTTTCATTTGCCTAATGCACAATACAAATTGACATCTTGACTTGTACAATAATAGGTATAACTATGTAAAATGGTTAAAGAGTTGAATTTGTAATTATAAAAACCTGATTTTGACTCCTGTTTCAAATGCTTGCTACTGCTGTGATTCAAGACAAATCACTAAACCTCTCTAAGTTTCAATTGTCTATCTATAAAACAGAAATAATAATAATACCACAAAGGTTATAAGGATCAAAGACATAATGTATGTAAAGTGTTTCTTAGACTTCAAATCTTCATAGAAATGTTAGTTTTTATTGATAGTAGTAATAATGATGGTAGTCCTTCCTATAACCTCCATTCAATAGTTTTGTCTGACAGAGGTGGCAAAATTGATTTGAATTTTATTATTCTCCCTTTATCTCCCTGGGGAGATGCCTATGTTCATATTTAAGAATTTAGTTCAATAGTGAAAGAGCAATCTAATGTTGATCATCACTTTCATGAAAACAGAACATTAAGGGAACTGGCTTTATACTCCATCAGAAAAATATGCTGTACTATGCTGCTTGTACTAAAATCTTATCTGATGTCTTGTCAACTTATGAAAGAATCTATCAAGCTGAAATGGTTTTGAAAACAAGCCCAGTGTGATCAAATGATGCTTAAGAAACAATTACAAACAAATGGTCAGGATTTATAAACATTTATCAACAAGCAAAGCAACTTTGGTTGTGTCAACATTATGTGGAATATATATATATGTATATATACATATATATACATATATATATATATATATCTGAACGCAGAGATGAGTTGATGATGTAAAACAAAACTATCCAAGAGGCTCTTCAAAAATACAATCAATAACTTTCCATAGACAAATATATATAAAGGTAACATTTACATATACATGTACACATATATACATATCAAAGTATAAAATATTATTTTTAAAATATTCAATTGAATATTGTTACTTAAATGGAATCTCAGTGCTTTGGAGTTGGAAGGGTCCTCTGAGGCTATCTAGTTCAAGTCATAGCAAGATCTAGAAGACTAAAAATCATTTTGGGTTGACAAAAATTAAGGATTATTTCTTATGGGAAAATGTATTATTAACTAGGTAATTCCAGCTTTGTTATGTTGTTCAGATCCAAGTCATATTTAACAAAAAAAAAAAACATGAGTCAGTGGGTGATGTTTCTTTGCAATATAACTTCAAAGCTGAGTAGGTCAACTCTTTTGTGTTAGCTGTACTTTGCTGTTTCACTCATACTATGACAACATTATATTAGTTAAAGATCCAGGAAATTAGCATATGTTTCACCAAAGCACTTTCAGTTGAAGTCTAATCATTATAGAAGAATTGAACGCCATGGAATTCCCAATGGAAAAATTGACAATGGTTTTGAGTAAAATACATGGACTTCATAACTTATTTCCCTTTGATAAAAATTTAAGATGACATTGACTTAAAAAAATTAAAAAAACAAAGATGCCATTGACTTTTGGTTACTTGAAGGAAACTGGGGCTTTTTTAAGTGATTAAATTATAGTGATCACTTCAAAAAAAAGAGAAAAAGATATAACCAATTCTGAAAATAGATAGGAAAGACAATAATAAGAGTAGGTCAACTGAAGGATTTCTAGAAAGAGAACAGCTGGAGGCAGCATTGTGTACTAAAATGAAAGTAAAAAGTCTGGATTTTAATCTCAGCCCTACTATTAACTGTCTGACTGTAATCAAGTGACAGTCTCTCTCATCTCAAAATTTTTATCTGTAAGATGATGACATTGGCCTAATTTACTTCAAAAGACTGTTATGAAAATTCAATGAAATGGAATAAACAAAAGTGGCTAGAAAAGTATAAGACAGTATATATAAAGTAGATTCACTACTCTGGCTTGTCCCTGGCTTGAATTCTAAACTGACTCTAGAAAAAAAACTCGAACTGCATTCCACAATATAATTAGAACAAACATTTTTTTAAAATTTCTTTTACTAGTGGTTTAGCACAATTACAACTAGGTTCCACTACTGAAAAAGACTAATATTCATTTTGACTTCTCACATTCATTTTCTTTTGAAAGCACACTCCTTTGTATCTTCTACAATTCCCAAAAGTTCTTCTTTTATCTCATATTAATGGAAGTCTGACTCCCTCCAGAAAGCATCTTCCTAATGATGTCTGATATCTCATTCCTCTACTCTTTCCCCATGCCACTCACAACTCTTTGTCTTCATTACCAAATACTTTCAGACAATTATTTTACAACTGTGTCTCAACAAAGTCTCCTCTTTTGAAATCTATGTCATTATATGATACTACCCTTTTATGTACAGAGTATACACAGCAATTGAATTTTAAAAACTATACTAAGTCTTTGGACAAAATCTTTATTTTCACTGTTCTGTATATTGCCCTTTGAGTCAACCACCATCTTTCTTAGTGATTCTAATGTCCACAATCACATATTCTTTTTTATCTTCTGCTTTCTCACCTGATGAATCTAAAATTTATGAGTTGATGACCCTTTCTGCCTCTAACCATTTCTGCTCCAGTAACACACAAGGAAGACCACAAGTTAAACCTCTTAATGTTGAAAAAAGAAATTTTATTAATAAAGGACAGTGCGGGGGTGGGGAGGGACAGGAAAGAAACTAGATCTGCTTTTTTTTTCAGTTTAATTCTTAGTTCCACTTACTAACTACATATCATTGGTCAAGCCACTTAACTCTCTCTGAGTCTTATTAGATGATCTCAAAAGACACTTTGAACTCTAATTTATGAATTAATAATTAGAATCAGGAGATCAGTGGACATGCAAAGGAGTTTCAATGAAAATTATGTCAAACAGTTATGGTCAGCTAGCATATGTAACATGAAAATCAGAAGTTGATTTCTGATAGAAATTTTGGGGTCAATCTTAAGAATCATAGAAAAATCCTTAACACTTGGAAATATCAGAAATTTGTTCATGTATTAAAAATTCTAATTACGGGGATTACAATTATCCCATCTACAATAAGAGAGACTGAGGTAGAGGTCTGAGCCAATAGCACTTTATTAAAGAGTCCCATAGTCCCCTCTAATGAAGTGGACCTCAAATCTTCCTCACCATCTGAGAAACCTCCTCCTTCCAAGTTCCTATTTTTATAGAGCTAGATGTCCAGTCATTCCAGAATAGCTATACCAAATACAGAATAATTCCAATGAATAAGGAAAATAATGTGTCAATAATGTCATGAGTTAGGTGAAGCAAGGAATATCTCCATGTAAGTGGGACAGGCTTAATTTGGGCAGGAGGGAATGGTACATGCAACATAATCAGTAACCTAAGTGGTCATAAGATGTTCATCTGCTCCTATTAGACAAGTGATTGGGGGATTTTGCAAGTAGATCTCATGCCTGCTAAGCTGGATTTAGCAGGAAATACAAGGGTGGAGAGTCTTTAGTTACCTTCCTATACTTAAGCAAGTAAACTTAGAATCTGTAGCTCACAGCCCTAGGGCCTACTATACAGAACTTTGGTATGATTCTATCAAATTGATTAATACGGATTGGAATAGAATAAGGGTCTAAAATGAAGTACTTCTTCCATAATCCTTCTGTAAAAGATTGGTGCTAATAAAATCATTGTACTAACCACAATTCATTTTTCATAAAATCAATAAAGGACACAAAAAGGCCCAGTATTTCAGCCTCTTTAGTTCAAATATACACACACATATAGATACACACATATATGTATATACATATATATACACATATATAAATAGCATGCATGAGTATTTTATAATTGTATAAAATATACAAGAATATAATAACATACATATATGTCAAATTTGACCAAATTTATATTGATTCTTACCACTTATACACATATATATATACACTTTTGTAACTCAAACTTTAAGGTGTGAGTTTGAATCCATTTCCTATGTTTTCAGCATATGAACTGAAAGATCATATACTGAAGCATCATGTTTTCAGCATATGAACTGAAAGATCATATACTGAAGCATCAATATTAATTCATACTTTTCATTTTCTTGCTATTTTTATTTTTCCTTTAATTATTTCAGGCTCATAATAGCAAGTAGGCTAAAGAGAACTACAAAGGGAAGGAGAAGTCTAGATTTAATTACATTTTGACAAATACAATTTTCAGATTAATCTTTGAAAAACACCAAAATGTCAGTAATAGAAATGGAGGCAATTTCAAGTAAATTGAACTTAAAGACAGTATTTTGGAAATGTTTCAAACCAGTTCCAATTGTTCAGTGATGAAGAAAGCCCTATACTCCAAGAGAGAGGCCTGTGGGATTTGAGTGTGGACCACAACATAACATTTTCACACTTTCTGTTGATGTTTGCTTGCATTTTGTTTTTCTTCTCAAGTTTTTTTTCTTTCTAGATCCAATTTTTGTAGCAAGATAACTATATAAATATGTATATATATATATATGTATATATATATATCTTTATTGGATTTGTCATATATTTTAACATAGTTAATATTTATTGGACTACCTGCCATCTAGGGGAGGGGATGGGGAAAAGAAGGGAAAATTTTGGAACAGAAAGTTTTGCAAGGGTTAATGTTGAAAAATTATCCATGTATATGTTTTGCAAATAAAAATCTTTAATAAAAAGGGATAGTATTTTGATACTAAATATTTAATAAAAATGGGGACTAGCCTATCAATTGGTAGGGCTTCAGCCCATGTTTTCCTAGCTTGAAGGTCAATATTTGCCCACTATATGACATTGCTCTAAAAATTAACATTAATTTAAATTGTATGTCTCGGATAGCAGAAAGAAGTCCAACTCCTCTTCATCATAAAGGGTTGAGAATTTTCTTCTAAACACAGACAGGAAATATGCCTTCTCATGAAGGCTGTAAAAGGTCAACTCTGCCACAGTTATGATGAACAAAATTATTTGAACAAGAGCTGTTCTTTTCTAGTTATTGATATCGCAAGTAAGGGATGTTTATTCATAGTTTATACCATATTTATTTCTCAGCCCATACAGAAATTCATTCAAAGGTGGAAAGAGAAATTTGAACAGATTCATTATTGCTTAGTCTGTTCTAATTGAGATTTTTCTACAGCTCTTCTGAGGTCACAAAATACTGTGATTGTAATCCCTTTGAGATAGCTGGTCATTATTGTATTGATCAATTTCCAGAAAGTTCAGACCTCAGTCAAGACATCAAGTTCCCATCTGATGTCTACTAGACTGGATTACTAAAAGAGTCATTTATAAACATTAGCTCCTTTCAAATTTACAAAAACCTTGCAAGGCAGGTTGCGCACTCACATTATAGTCTCCATTTATAATTTCAAAATTGAGAAGCAAAGTTAAGTGACTACACTAAATTCACACAATCAGCAAGTGATATAAGTGATATAACCAGTATCTGAACCCCACTTTTTTGATGACAAATTCACCTCTGCTTGAATTCTACCACAGATATCAAGCATCAAGAAAATGCTTTTAAAAGTCCTATAGATGCCACTTACTGAAACATAATGTACTAAGTAATATGATAACATAAATGAAGATAAATATCTCACACCCAATTTTCTACCACTATTCATATTCTAGAAGAATTAAAGGCTTTTGAGATATAGTGACAAGAGGAGAACCTGAAAGTAGCAATAAGCAGCAAGTATACTAATTATTCCTTCTCATGAGAGATAAATAAAAGCAAACTTGTAGAGTGTGGTAAAAGATGTGATCTTCAGCAGGAAGCTAAATTTCAATGAGAAATGAAAGATTTTTTTAAAGAGAGAAAAGAGAAAGATCTAGGATAAGGGGGAATTTGTAGTAAGATAGGAAGGTTCTAAAAGGAGCACTATGGGTGGGGTCTGCAGAAGATAAGAATTAGATGGAGAGTGGAGCCTGAGGGAGTGGGAATGAGAGAATTGGAAGAAATAGCAGGGAAGTCAATTCTGAATTATAGAAATTAGAATAAGAAGTCAAATTTGTTAGTCATAAGTTCATGGTGAGTACTGAGTTCAGAGAAACTAAATTGTCTCTCCTATTCTAATTACAACAGAAATTCTTGCCTCTTCAATTCCTAACTCTTAGGTAGAAACCTCTCTATTGATTATAGAAGAAAAAGAGATTGTATATAATATAAATATAAATGATAATATAATAACCATCTATGATATAATAATTATATGATATAATAAAATAAATTATAATAATGCAATAATTGGCAAACATTTATTACTCTCGTAGTAAGCATGCTTCCTCCCTCAACAATGGACTATGCTCAATCACCATTCCTGGTTACAATCAACAATGGAGAAGCTTGAGAAGATCTGGATTCTAGTTATGTATGATTCAGAATTAGAGGGCTCTCAGTTTGAGAGGACTGAATCCCTTATTGACTACTGAACTGGAGGAACTGATGACTCATAGGATGTACAAAAGGGATTGACCTAATTACATCATTTCTCTATTCATTTTGAGTCTCAAAATTTTAGTCAATATTGAATTTTTTTTTTCTGTAGAAGGTAGGATTTTAGTTGGGATGTAAAGCAAGCCAAGGAAATCAGAAAATAAAGATGAAAAGGAAGATCACTCCAAACATGGAGGATATTCAGAGAAAATGCCCAAAGCTAAAAATTGAAGTGTCTTTTGGAGGGAACAGTAAGAAGTCTAGGGGATCAAAAAGTACTAAGGGATTGGAATGTAAGGTGTAAGGAAACAATTTTGAACACTTTTGTGTCTGATCCTAGAGATGACAGAGAGGCAAAGGAATTTATTGAGCAAAAGGGTGGTATGATCAGACTTGCATTTTATGAAAAATTTCTTTGGTGGCTGAATGGAAGATATATTGTAATGGGAAGAGACTCTGGGCAATTAGACCAACCAGAAGGCTTTTGTAATAATCCAACTTGAAGTAATGAAAGTGTGCCCCAGAGTGGTTGCAGTATTAGAGGAAATAAAGGAATATATTTAAGAGGTGAAATCAATAAACTTTAGAAACATATTGTATATGGGAGTAAAATACAGTGAGGAGTGAAGAAGGACATTTCAACTATATTTATTTTGAGGAATGTTTCAAGCTGGATTTCGAGAGTTGTTGAAGGAAGGGGAGATTAATTTGTTTTCCACTTGGCCATGAGACTTGAGTATTCCATGGAGGACACATCCAGTACTGGCAGGAATGAAAAGTTCAAAGGTTCTTGGACTAATGAAAAGAGTAATTGGTGGTAGCAGAGGCAGAAATGGGCGGATGGCTAAGGAAGTTTCAGCATTAGAGAGAGCCATCACCAAAAAATGGGTTTAAATGAAATTTGCCCATTTTACTAATGAATCAGATAGTGTTCAGCTGATATAAAATAGATAATTAGTAGTTTTACAGACTGTTTTGTTATCATGAATACTAAATATAAGCCTTTTGGAAGTCTTTTAATAGTAATAAATAGGTTACCAGCTCTTACTTTGTTCAATCTATTAATGGTTCTTTTGCTTAGTTTTCCTTTTTGTGCACAGGAATAAATTACCTGTCTCATACCCTGATTTATATTATACATAAAAGTAACCTTTTTTTCTCCCTCTACATAGGGGAACCTAGATATGAACCAAGACCTAAGTTATCAGTAAAATTTTCCCTCAGGGTAGGAGACTTAACAAGCCAATTAGTGTGAGAAGAGAGATGCCATCTCACCAGAGGCTAGGTTCCCACAGGAATGAAGATATACAGAACAGAGATAGAGAAGTTCTGTCTTAAGGCAACAAGTGCTTACTCTGTGGGGCTTTGTGTAAAGCAGGGCTTGTTAAACTTTTTTCTACTCACTACCCCTTTTCACTTGAGAAATTTTTACCCTGGATATATAGGTATAGGTATACAAATCAAACATTTCCTGATAATAAATCATAAAGAAATTTACTTTAAAACAATTCTTTGTGTGTGCATATATATGTGTGTATATATATATATAATATTACCATTTATTAAAAGCAAAAGAAAATTTGCATACTAATGAAATAGATGTGCTTTTTTATATTTACATAAAGAATTAAATCTTGGCAAAATATCTGGCACCTTTTATTATTAACAAATTTTTCGGGGGGGGGGGGGGGCGGAACCAAGATGGCAGAGTGAAAACGTGACTCTCTGTGTCCTCCTCCGATCTTCTCTCAAACCAACAATAAAATAAGCCTCTGAACTGATCTTCAAGTCAACGAATCCAGAAATATTTAGACACTGCTTTCTGAAGAACTTCATATCAGGTTTGTCTAACTCGGACAGAGGGATAAACAGTGGACTCGGGTGTAGGCCGGAAGTGAGGGTGGGACTCAGCTCAACTCATCTTGGCAGAAACTCCATACTCCAAACTCCGAACACCTGGAGTTTACTGAGGCACATTCGGGACACTCTGCCGTGATTGTGGACAGGTGTTCTGGCAGACTTGCCTTGTTTAAGGAGTAATCCAAATTTAGTCCTAGCCCCCATCGGCCCAGCACCTTAAGTTAATTTGCCAAATTGCCCCAGGGCAAAGATTTTTTGCGAGCCTTAAAGAGACATCCACACTGTCTTAAAAAAAATATAGAAGCAAAAGAGAGCTCTCACCATAGACAGCTTTTATCAAGAGAAAGAAGGGATGACCCCAGATCCTGAGGTTCCTTTAGACAAAACTCCAAAGGAAGTTATTAAGGACCATCACTGGTCCCCTTTTCAAAAGGCCTTTCTGGCAGATTGCATAAAGAACCTCATAAGAGAGCTGGAGGATAAATGGGAAAATAAATTGAAATCAGTGCAAGAAGGATATGATGCCCCTGCAAAAGAGATATTAAAAAGACACCAATTTATTGAAAAATAAAATTAGTGAAGTGGAAAAAGAGTGCAATGAACAAAAAAATTCAATTGGCCAGTTACAAAAGGAGCTTAAAAAGGTAACTGAAGAAAACAACACTTTAAAAATAAGAATTGAACAATTGCAAGTGAATGACTCAATAAGACTTCAAGAATCAGTCAAACAAAAACAAAAAAATGAAAAATTAGAAGGAAATATGAAATATCTCCTAGGAAAAACAACTGACTTGGAAAATAGATCTAGGAGAGACAATCTAAGGATTATTGGACTTCCTGAAAGCCATGATGAAAAAAGAATCTAAACACTATCTTCCAGGAAATCCTGAAAGAAAACTGCCCTGAGATTATAGAATCAGAAGGCAAAATCACCATTGAAAGAATTCACCGATCACCTCCTGAAAGAGACCACAAAATTAAAACCCCAAGGAATATCGTGGCTAAATTTCAGGACTATGGCACCAAGGAAAAGATTCTGCTTGCAGCTAGAAAGAAACAATTCAAATACCGAGGATCAATAATTATAATCATACACGATTTGTCAGCCTCCACATTGAAGGATCGAAGGGCCTGAAACCAGATATTCCAAAAGGCAAAGGAACTTGGATTACAGCCAAGAATAATCTATCCAGCTAGAATGAGCATTATCCTCCAGGAAAGAAGATGGTCATTCAATGATATAGGAGAATTTCACCTATTTCTAATGAAAAGACCAGATCTGAACAAAAAATTTGACCTCCAAACACAGAACTCAAGAGAAGCATAAAAAGGTAAAAAGGAAAGGACTCTTGAGAACTTTATTTCTACTATGGGGATATTTAAAGTTTGGGAGTATAATTAACTAGATATTACTTTGATAATATGAAAAAGAAAACTAGAGGGGGAAAGGTTGTCATACTAGGGAAAAGAGGGGAAAAAGTGGTAAAATAAGATCTAAAAAAAAAGGAAGTAAAAACAAGGTAAAATCTCTTGAAGAGGCAAAGAAAACCTAATATAATTGAGAGAAAGAGGGGAGGGAGATGAGCATTGTGTAAATTTTACTCTTATCAGGTTGGGCTCTAAAAGTGTATATCAGACACTTGATTTGACATAGAAACTTGTTTGTTGCTAGAGGGAAGTGGGAGGGAAAGGAGGAAAAAGAAAGGGACAAATTATTAGAAGGGAAAATACAAGAATCAGGGGAAAGGAGTTAAAAAAAGGGAAAGGGATCTAAAGGGTGGTGGATTGTTTGGGAGAGGGGGTCATCAAAAGCAAAGTACTCAGGAGGGGGGAAGGGAGAAAGAGGAAAGGAAAGGGGAAAACATACCTTGGGTAAATAAGATGGCAGGAAATAAAGAATTAGTTATCCTAACTGTGAATGTGAATGGGATGAACTCTCTCATAAAGCAGAAGCAGATAACAGACTGGATTAAAAACCAGAATTGCACAATATGTTGTCTACAAGAAACACATCTAAAACATAGTGACACATATAGGATGAAGGTAAAAGGCTGGAGCAGAACCTATTATGCTTCAGGTGAACAGAAAAAGGCAGGGGTAGCAATCTTTATCTCAGATCAAGTAACAGCCAAGATTGATCTAATCAAAAGAGATAAGGAAGGAAACTATTTTATTAAAGGGTACCATAGATAATGTAACAGTATCAATACTGAATATATACGCACCAAGTTCAATAGCATCCAAATTCCTAGGGGAGAAATTAAGAGAGATGCAAGAAGAAATAGACAGCCAAAGTATAATAGTGGGGGATCTCAACCTGACTCTCTCAGAATTAGATAAATCAAAACACGAAATAAACAAGATAGAAACTAAGGAGATAAACCAATTGTTAGAAAAGTTAGGTATGATAGATCTATGGAGAAAGTTGAATGGAGACAGTAGGGAGTTTACTTTTTTCTCAGCAGTCCATGGAATCTATATAAAAATTGACCATGTGTTAGGGCATAAAAACCTCAAAATCAAATGTAGAAAGGCAGAAATAGTAAATGCATCTTTTTTCAGATCATGATGCAATAAAAATCACATGCAATATAAGGCTAGGAGAAAATAAACCAAAAGTTAATTGGAAATTAAATAATCTAATCCTGAAGAATGAATGGGTGAAAGAGCAAATCATAGACACAATCAATAATTTCATCCAGGAGAATGACAATAAGGAGACATACCAAAATCTGTGGGATACGGCTAAAGCGGTTATAAGAGGCAATTTTATATCTCTAGATGCTTACTTGCATAAAATAGAGAAAGAAAAGATCAATGAATTGGGCTTATTATTAAAAAAACTAGAAAAAGAATAAATTAAAAACCCTCAATTAAATACCAAATTGGAAATTCTAAAAATAAAAGAAGAAATTAATAAAATTGAAAATAAGAAAACTATTGAATTAATAAATAAAACTAAGAGTTGGTTCTATGAAAAAACCAACAAAATAGATAAGCCTTTAGTTAATTGGATAAGAAAAAGGAAAGAGGAAAATCAAATTGTTAGTCTCAAGATTGATAAGGGAGAACTTTCCTCCAATGAAGAGGAAATTAGAGCCATAATTAGGAGTTACTTTGCCCAACTTTATGCCAGTAAGTTTGATAATCTAGATGAAATGGAGGAATATCTACAAAAATATAGATTGCCCAGGTTAGCAGAAGAGGAAATAAATTATTTAAATAGCCCCATTTTAGAAAAAGAAATAGAACAAGCTATTAACCAACTCCCTAAGAAAAAATCTCCATGGCCAGATGGATTCACATGTGAATTCTACCAAACATTCAAAGAACAATTAATTCCAATACTATACAAACTATTTGAGAAAATAGGGACAGAAGG
>JAJPUD010010346.1:0-46799 GCA_023553655.1 Myrmecobius fasciatus
TGGAGGATAATGCTCATTCTAGCTGGATAGGTTATTCTTGGCTGTAATCCAAGTTCCTTTGCCCTTCGGAATATCTGGTTCCAAGCCCTTCGATTCTTCAGTGTGGAAGCTGACAGATCCTGACAGATTCTAATTATTGATCCTCGGTATTTGAATTGTTTCTTTCTAGCTGCTAGCAGAATCTGTTCCTTGGTGCTATAGTCCTGAAATTTAGCCATGATATTCCTTGGGGTTTTAATTTTGGGGTCTCTTTCAGGAGGTGATCGGTGAATTCTTTCATTGGTGATTTTGCCCTTTGATTCTACAATCTCAGGGTAGTTTTCTTTCAGGATTTCCTGGAAGATAGTGTTTAAATTCTTTTTTTCATTATGGCTTTCAGGAAGTCCAATAATCCTTAGATTGTCTCTCTTAGATCTATTTTCTAAGTCAGTTGTTTTTCCTAGGAGATATTTCTTATTTTCTTCTAATTTTTCATTTTTTTGTTTTTGTTTGACTGATTCTTCAAGTCTTAGTGAGTCATTCACTTGCATTTGTTCAATTCTTATTTTTAAAGTGTTGTTTTCTTCAGTTACCTTTTTAAGTTCCTTTTGTAACTGGCCAATTTGTTCACTGCACTCTTTTTCCACTTCACTAATTTTATTTTTTAATAAATTGGTGTCTTTTTCATATCTCTTTTGCAGAGCATCATATCCTTCTTGCAAGATACTGTATCCTTCTTGCACTGATTTCACTTTATTTTCCCATTTATCCTCCAGCTGTCTTTTGAGATTCTTTATGCAGTCTTCCAGAAAGGCCTTTTGAAACGGGGACCAGTGATGGCCCTTGCTGTTTTTTTCTGGATTTTTGTCTAAAGAAACCTCTGTATCTGAGGTTGTTTGTTTGCCTTGATAAAAGCTGTCTATGGTGAGAGCTCTCTTTTGCTTCTTCATCATTTTTTTTTTTTTTTTTTAGACAGAGTGGATATCTCTTTAAGGTAGGGGAAAAAAAAAAAAAAAAAAACTCGGCTGAAGACGCTTTGCCCTGGGGCACTTCGGCAAGTTGACTTAAGGTGCTGGGCTGGTGGGGGCTAGGACTAAGTCTGAATTACTCCTTAAACAAGGCAAGTCTGCCAGAACACATGCTCCCAATCAGGGCAGAGTGTCCCGAGTGCCTCAGATAAACTCCAGGTGTTTGGAATTTGGAGTTTGGAGATTGGAATTTCTTCCATGATGAGCTGAGCTGAGTCCCACCCTCACTTCCGGCCTGCACAGGGGTCGTCTATTTATTTCTCTGTCCGAGTCCGACTAACCTGATATGAAGTTCTCCAGAGAGCCGTGCCCAGATATTTCTGAGTTTGTTGAGTTGAAGATCAGTTCAGAGGCTTATTTTATTGTTGATTTGAGAAAAGATCGGAGGAGAGGCAGAAAGTCACCTTTTCACTCCGCCATCTTGGCTCCGCCCCCTAGCCTTGAATTCTTACAAAAATATGTTTTGAAATATAATTTGAAATAACATTATACTTCAATGAACTCTTCTTAATTAATATGATATGAATATATTTTCATTATAATAGTCTTTTAGTAAACTCAAATAAACACTAAAAAAGAAGCAAAATTTATTAAGAATCATTCTTTCCTTAATTTTGTGTATGTATATATGTATAAGGGTACATTTGTGTGTGTGTGCATATACATACATACATATATGTATGTGTATATATATATATATACACATACATATATATATAAATCAAATCAACATATGGTATACAATATTTACAAATGCTTTTAATAGCTGATGATATAAATATGCTTTTTTGGATATACATCTATCTATCTATCTGTCTATCTATCTATTTATCTATATATCTATAAGGAATTGAATGTATATTTTTTAGAAAAATGTGAAATCTCATTTTATTTATATTAGGTTCATGTATATGATATCAGGAATATTATATTTTATGGTAAATTGATTCCAGATTGGGTAGAGTGTGAAGCTTTATATTTAGATCTTCTCATTCTTAGAGCAATAGTGGGAAAAAAAAGTTGTTGGTCTTCTAAGATTTCTGATGAAACTTGGGAATTTCATGCTTTGGAATTTTAAAATAGGATTGCAAATACACTAGGATACTAATTATCTCCAAAAAAACCTAAAAAAAATCACTGAAAGTTCAGGAATGATGAAACTTAACAAAACACCAAACAAGAAAAAAATGCTTAAAATGTCCAAGCATGCATTTTAATATACTATTTTGTTTTATCTATGAAATTGGAAACATAATACAAATTGGATTTCTAGAAATGTTAATTTGTAATCTACTATTTAATTAAGAATTCTCTAAAACTATGAAGAAGTTGTGAATAATAAATCTCTTTATAAAAAAAATTCACTATTATTTCTGAAATTACTCATAATATTCCAATGATGAAATTGCCATTGTTTGCAACTTTTGGATACTTTTATAATTGAGTGCAGAAAAATTTATGGTTTGTTTTTCTACCTTTTTTCAATATCATACAGAAACTATGCAATGTAGTGACATGATGAAAAGAAAATAGCTTAAGGGGAATTTACTTTATTTTGCTGAATTTCCTGTGGAAAAAATCTATATTGATAAAGTAATTTTATGTTATTTTATTCCCCAAAGCTGAGGTTCAGATTATAAATGGAAGAAATGTCCAAATTATTTTTGAATGTCAATTGCATATTAAAACAATAGTATGAGATATAATTTTCACTAGTAGCAAACTGGCTGTTGAATTGAGTAATAGGAACATATACTGATCTACAGAAAGTGCTAATACAGGTATTTCCCTAAATAATTAGAATCAAGAAGCCCATCAGAAAAAGGAATAAAAAAAAATCACCCATCTTCATCAGCAATATTAGACTTGTTACTATCATTTATTTAAATGGCATTAATAGACACTGGAATTTGTATCTCTTCTCTCTCTCTATCTTTGTCTTTTTCTCTCTCTCACTTTAGTCCCAACTTTTCTATTTTCCACTGCTATAGCCAGTTTTCTCTGACCTTAATGTTCTCAATCTTTACTGAAAAGCATTTCTAAGAAAATAAGTGTTGATGAGACATCCTTGGAATCAAAAAGACCCTCACATATTTTTTCAGCTTGTTGACTTTGAACAAATCAATAATTTTCAGACTCAATTTAGTCATATATAAAATATACACATTTTTTTTTTATCTACTGCCCAGGGTTGTTGTGAGGATTAAAAGAGACAATATTTTTAAAGCATTTTTCAAACCTTAATGTATTGAATAGATTCTAACTACTGGTATTCTACTGTTCATTATTAGTAGTGGTAGCACTAGTAAATTACTATGTTTACTATTATTATATGAGA
The DNA here is from genome assembly GCA_023553655.1 of Myrmecobius fasciatus. Classification (NCBI taxonomy): domain Eukaryota; kingdom Metazoa; phylum Chordata; class Mammalia; order Dasyuromorphia; family Myrmecobiidae; genus Myrmecobius; species Myrmecobius fasciatus. The sequence continues at coordinate 3,346 of JAJPUD010010346.1, forward strand.
TTTTTTTTCTTTATCTACTAGTATTCTAGATAATAGATACATTTGGGGCAGCTAGGTAGAACAGTGGATAGAGTAGGAGACCTGGAGTCATGAAGAACTGGACTCAAATCTGTTTTCAAAAACATACTAGCATACTAAGTAGATCCTGGATAAGTCAGTTCATTTGTTTGCCTGAGTTTTCTTCATTTATAAAATGAGATGGAGAAGTTAATGACAAACTACTCCAACATCTTTACAAGATATTCCCAAATTGCATTATTAAGAGTTGTACATGACTGAAATGACAGACAATAATCATAACAAAAGCTACATTAATAATAGTAATGAAATGTTAGAGAGAGTTAGAAAGACATGTATAAGTACAGATATACAAAAAAAATTATGTTTTGATTTTCTTAGTTTTTCGTCCTCAAAGCATGTTCACGTGATCCCAAATTACTGATAATGAAAGCATATAATAATATAAGTACCTAACATGATCACCTTACAGAATTTGCCTCTTTTCTAGAAATTATCTCCTTTAAGTTGGAAATAAATTTGCCCAATATCTGTAAACATGATTCATTAAGGACATTCTTTGGGCCACTTTGGCTATATTTTATAAAGATGGTTCCAATGGGAGGTATAATTTTTAATTAGTGGTACATTATATATACCTTGGCATACCTTGGAATCCACCTCAAAAATATTCTTCTTGTAATAGCTCATTTTAAGGAATACTTTCTCTTCTAATAGTATAGGAACAGCATGTATTTATTTTTTTTTTAAATCTGAGCTACTGCAGAATAATAATTTGAAGGGAGAATTTATTATAATGAGGAATTATTTTACTTTCTTATTAGTTTCCTTGAAATTATTACTGTTCTCCAGGAAAGAAACTATCTCCTTAAGCACAATAGAGATTGGGTTCCAGGTATATGCAAAGTTAATTCTGATCATTTTCCACTCAGCATCTGATACTGATTAATTTTTTTTTCTCTACACATCTAAATGTTCAAGGGACTTCATGTTTACTCTCCCTTGTAACAAATACTAGTTATTTCTTATACTTGAAATTGAAACTTGAACCCTATTGACTAATTCTCAAACTATTGGCTTTTAAACACAGTTGCCAATTAAATGAGTGTAGATAATAAGGGATGGCCTGTATGAATGAATTTCTATACACAAATACATTTCCACCAGATAGAATTAATCAGAAACTTTCTTGAGAAAAAAATTTAAAAATATAAAAGTATCTTTGATATGAGCACTCTCATCTTCATTAACACCAACCCGAAGAACATTTATAAAAGGGTTGGGGGAAGGTTTTGTAATTTAAAAAAAAAAATGACCGACTATAATAAGAAAATTAATTGGAGAACTGAGCTTCAAACTAGAAAGAGTAGTATCTAGAGGACTGTGCTTAATGCTTAATAGATTTTAAAATGTCACTGGAATAATAGGCTTTATTTGCATTCAGCAGGGGAGCATTTTCCAGCCATGTCATTCACCTCTCTTCTTCCTTTCAATGATAATCATGATATTGTTCAGAAAGATAGACTTTCTTTTGGGACTAATCAGAAAATGGCCCAAGTCAGAGTGGCAGAGCCTGATAAGAGGCTGGTAGTTAGTGTTAATGAGAACAATTACAGTGGACATTAAATGAACTACATCCAACTATTGTTTTCCAAAAAATTCTACAAAGCACATGTTCTCATAATATTGCCGATGAAATATTCCAGTTTATTAGACAGCCAATTGTTACAGCAGTAATGTGATCTCATTGAAAAATATTAAACCAAAAAACTGATGAAGTTCAGAATATCTCTTTATCACATGAATGGCCTTTGTTTTATATTACAGGATGTTCTACTTTCCTCACACTAAAAGACTAGAGGCAGAGTTTGTAATCCTGCCTTACATTTACATTACAGTGTCAACTATTTTCCTTTTGATTTAACAAAACAGTATATCATAGTATCAGAGAATTAATAAATAGTAAGTTCAAAAAATTGAATTATGGCTAATAACAAAAACCAAGATTATCACACAATGTGAAATATATTATTTAAAATATCAGGTTGTTGAAAGCATTTGGAAATCATTGATTCTATTTTAAAATCAACTCTGCTCCAAAAAGTGGAGAGAGCTTTAGTTTCAATTTAGCAAAGTCAGTATGATAAGAAAATTGATGGTAGCATCAACATTTACCTTTTACTCAGACAGGACTAAAATGATTAAGTGAAAAGAAAAAAAAAATACTATCTTGGCCTGGAAAGGTTTGAAAAAAAGGATGGTATTTAGGTTAATGTTTTGATACAAGATTTCACAAACTGTTTCATGTAAATAACACAAATATATATATATATACATATATACATATATGTATATATATATATATACACACACACATATATATATATACATATACATATATATGTTTTCTACCCTAATAGATTATAATATAAAAAGATCATGAGGGTACAACCTGCCTGAATAGAGGCAACAAGTAGGTCTAACTTTACTAATATTCCATGTAAACAACTTTATATTTATGCCTCACATAGAATTCTAGAGAGTGGCAGAGCTAACAAAAGACCAGAGTCACATATTTATACAGACTAAAACAGCTCAGGAGATCTGCAGGAGTGCTCTGTGACACTTGGGTAAAGGCTGGCTGGAGTCATATAAGGTGACAGCCTTAGTGATAAGACTTGGATCAAGCTGCAACTGCAATGGCAGCTTCAGGAGCTCTCAACCTAAATAAGGTAAGAGGGTGGGATAAGTGATCTGGAAGAGATTATAAGTGACAATTTGTTGGCACTTTATGTAGGATCTAATATTGATTGACAACTATTGCAATGTGCAGTTCTGGGTTACATTTCCAAGGTTTGAGAAAAGTGTTTGTGATTGTATACAAGGAAGTAAAAGTTGTGGCCATAATTTCAAGGCAGAGCGGTACACTAGTGCTTGTTGGGGATCTGGTAACAGTTATAGGATTGAGGGGAGCACTAACAATTATGGATAAAGAGAGAGAGAGGGATCCTTTCTATGTAAAGACCAGAGCACTAAGAGAAGAGTAACTACAATTCCTGGAATATACCACCATAGAAGCACCCAAAACTTCCAGACTCCCACAACTCACTATGAAAATAACACAAAAAGCATGAAACTTGGAACTGTGGCTCCTCAGAGTTCAACTTTAATGCAAAGTTCAAGTTCAAGAAATAGGATGGGAAAAAAAGATGAGAAAAGGACAATAACAGAAAGAATTTGACCATAAAAAGTTGCTACTGTGCCAGGAAGATCAAGATGCAAACTCAGAAAATGACAATGTGTAAACTGCTGCAAAAGAGAAAGGTTTAATGAGAAAATGAACATATTAATAATAAGATGAGGTAAAATAAGAGAGGGAAAAGCTGACTGAAGAAAATAAATCCTTAATAAAATTAGAATTGAACAAAAGGAAGGTAATGGGGCATCAAGAACAAATTAAACAAAGTCAATCAAAATAACTGACTTCAAAAGGAGAAATAATTTAAGAATTATTGAACTACCTGAAGGCCATAGTTAAGAAAAGGACACTACACAAAATATTTCAAGAAATTGTAAAAGATAATTGCTTCTATATTTTAGATTTAGAAAGTAAAATAAAAATTGAATGCATCCATCAATAACTTGATAAAAGAGATCCCAAAATGAAAAAGTTCAGGAATATTATAGACAAAATTTTTGTAAGTACTCAGAAAAAAAAAACATTCAAATACTATGTAGCTACTGGATCACAAAAAGATTTAGCATCTTTGAAATAAAACAAATAGTGACCTTGGGATATGACACTATGGAAAATAAAAGAGCTAAGATTACAAGAAAGAATAACCTACCTATCAAAACAATATAATCCTTCAGGGAAAAAATGGAAATTTAGCAAACATTAAGCATTTCTGATGACAAGATCACTGTTAAATGGGAAAATTGTCATGCATGCACAAGATTCAAATATAGCATCAGAAGCTAAAAATGAATGAAAAATCATTAGACACTCACCAAGGTTCAGCTGTTTACATTTCAATAATGGAAAATGTTACTTTATCATTATTATCTTTATCATTATCATTATTAACTTTATCATTATTCAGGCTATTAAAAGGGGGTCAGAGACATAATAGTGGAGAATAGAAAGGTCTTTGCATAAGTTTTTCCTGGCTTCCCTCAGAATCAGTATCAGATCAAGCCTCTGAATAGATTTTTGGAGTGACACAACCCCAAAATATTTGAAATGTAACAAGTTTCCAACAGAAGATATCTTGGAAGGCTTCAGGAATGGTGTGTCTCATTTGGGCATGGAAGTATTTGGCCTTCAGGTAGACGCAGGGCAGAGAGGATTTCATACACCAGGAGAATCTAGGGGGAGGCTTTTATCTAAAATACATCAGTGTGGACTACTCAGAATATAGTGGATGAGGAGGCTAGTTGTGAGATCTCTAACACAATTATAATAGGCAAATAGTGAGCCAATGAATCTAAAGATACCAAGTGGGATTTGGCCATCCCCACCCAGCACAAAAAGGAAATAAGTAGTACTGGCCCCAGGTTAGGATAAAAAGGGATGAAAACAAAACTTGTGTTTTTAAGGGTTAAAATATTTCTATCCCTACATGGAAAGATGACATATGAAACTCTTGAGAACTATACCTGTTAGGGGTATACTTAGAGGGTGTGGGTATAATGTAACTTTATTGTGATTTAAAAAAAGAAATTAGGGATATAAAAAGGAATAGTGTTGGGAAAAGAGGAATGGGAAGGTAAAATGAAGTAACTGCATCTCATGAAGAGACAAAAATGATCTATTATAAGTGAAGGAAAGAAGGGAGGGGGGATAAGTATTGTATGAACCTTAATCTTATTAGATTTAGCTCAAAGAGGAAAAATCATGCATATTTTGTTTGAGATGAAAACTTGTCTCACCCTATAGTGAAGTAGGAGGGGAAAGGGAAAAAAAAAGGGGGAGGCTAATTGAAGGGAGAATAGAAGTAGAAAAGGAAAGGGATAAGAAAGGGGCAGTGGCTGAAAAGGAGAGGGCAGATTGAGGGAAGTGGTGGACAGAATCAAAACACTGGTAAGGAGGGAAAGAGGAAAGGGAAATTGAAAAAGATCATTTTGGAAAAATAGCATGGTGGGAAATATAGAGTTAGTAATTTTAATTTTGAATGTGAATGAGATGAACTCTCCCAGAAAATAGAAGTGAATAGCAGACTGGATTAAAGCCAGAATGATTTTTTTTAAAAGAAACATATTTGAAGCAGAAGATACTTATGGAATAAAAGTAAAAAAGCTGGAGAGAACCAAAAAAAGAAAACATGGGCTGTAATCCTGATCTTAGATCAAGCAAAAGCAAAAATAAATCTATTAAAGGAGATAGGGAAGGAAACTACATCTTGCTAAAGGGTACCATAGCTAATGAAGTAATATCAATACTAAATACATATGCTCTAGGTGATATAGCATCCAAATTCCTATAGGAAAACTTAAGAGAGTTGCAAGAAGAAATAGACATTAAACTATAATAATGTGTGATCTCAACCTTGCTCTATCAGAACAAGATAAATTGATACACAGAATAAACCAGAAAGAAATGAAGGGGGTAAAAAGAAATTTAGGAAAGTTAGGTATGATATAACTTTGGAGAAAATTAAATGGAGAAATAAAGGAATTTACAATTTTCTCAGTGCTACATGAAATCAGCACAAAAATTGATCATATATTAGGGCACAGAGAACTAAAAATCAAATGCAGAAAAGCAGAAATAGTAAATGCATCATTTCCTTGATCATTATGAAATAAAAATTACAAACTATAAAGGGCAAGTGAAAAATAGACCAAAAATTAATTGGAAACTAAATAATCTAAATCTGAAGAATGAGTGGATGAAAAAACAAATGATAGAATAATTGATAATTTCATCCAAGAGAATGATTATAATGGGATAACATACAACAATTAATGGGATGGACCCAGTGGGATGCAGTTCTTAGGGGAAACTTTATATCTCTAGTTACTTATTTGAATGAAATAAAGAAAGAGGAAGTCAATGAATTAGGCATACAACTAAAAAAGCTAGAAAATGAACAAATTAAACCCCCCCAATTAAATATCAAATTTGGAATTCTGAAAATAAAAGGAGAGATTAATAAAATTGACAGTCAGAAGAAAAAAAATAAGCATTGGTTTTATGAAAAAAAAGTTAATTTAATTAGAAAAAGGAAGAAAGAAAATCAAATTGCAAGTATCAAAAATGAAAATGGTGAACTTTCCATCAATGAAGAGGAATTTAAAGCTATAATCAGGAGCTACTTTGTCCAAATGTATGCCAGTAAATCTGATAAACTAAGTGAAATGGATGAATACTTATGAAAACATGGATTACCCATATTAACAGATGAGTAAATAAATTAGTCACATTTTAGAAAAAGAAATTGAACGAGCTATTAATAAACTCCCCCCCCAAAAAAAATTCTCCATGGCCAGATGAATTGGCAAGTGAATTCTACCAAAAATTTGAAGAATAATTCCAATTATCTTAATTGGAATTAATTCCAACATTATGAAAACTATTTGAAAAAATAGGGAAAGAAGGAATCCTACCGAATGCCTTTTATGACTTATATATGTTGCTGATACCTAAACCGGGTAGGATCAAAATAGAGAAAGAAACGTATAAACCAATACTGAATAATATTGATGGAAATGATGAATATTGATGCAAAAATCTTCAATACAATATTGGCAAAGAGATTGCAGGAAGCAATTATCATAGGATAATAAAACTATGACCAAGTAGAATACATTTCAGGAATGCAGGTTTGGTTCAATTTTAAGAAAACTATTAGCACAACTGACTATATCAATAATCAAACTAACAGAAATCATATGATTATCTGAATAAATGCAGAAAAAAGCATTTGACAAAATCCAAAAACCATTCTTATTAAAAACATTAGAAAATATAGGAATAAATTGAATTTCCTTAAAATGATGAGTAATATCTAATAAAAAGTAATATCTAATAAAACCATCAGCAAGTATTATATGTAATGGGGATAAACTAGAAACATTCTCAAGAAGATCAGGAGTGAAATAAGATTGCCCATTATCACAATTAGTATTCAATATTATATAAGAAATATTAGCTTTAGTAATGTGAGAAAGAAAAGGAAATTAAAGGAATTAGAGTAGGTAATAAAGAAAGAAAATCATCACTCTTTGCAGATCATATGATGCTATACATAGAGAATCCTAGAGATTCAACTAAAATCTAGGGAAAGTATTAAGAATTTTAGCAAAACTGCAGGAGTCAAAATAAATCCACATAAATCATCAGCATTTCTATATGTGACCAAAAAAGTCCAGCAGCAAGAGATACAAAGATAAAAATCCCTTTAAAATAATTATAGATAATATAAAATATTTGGAAGCCTCCCTGCAGAGACATAAGCAGGAAGTATATGAACACAATTTCAAAACACTTTCCACACAAATAAAGTTAGATTTAAAAATATAGGAAAATATCAAATGCTCTTGGGTAGTCCAAGCTAATATAACAAAAATGACAATTCTGCCTAAATCAATCTATTTATTTAGTGCCATATCAATCAAACAGTCAAGAAATTAATTTACAAAAGTTAGAAAAAAACAATAGCAAAGTTCATCTAAAAGAACAAAATGTCAAGAATTTGAAGGAAATTAATGAAAAAATGTAAATAAAAATGGACCTAGATATACTATACCTAAAACTATATTATAAAACAATGGTCATCAAAAACATTTGTTAGTGACTAAGAAATAAGTTGATCAGTAGAATAAGTCAGGTTCAAAACACGCAATTGTAGAAGATTATACTATACTAATCTAATGTTTGATAAACTAAAAGACTCAAGCTTCTGCGATAAGAACTCACTGTTTGGCAAAAATTGCCTGGAAAATTGGAAAATAATATGGTAGAAACTAACCATTGAGCAAACCTAACACCCTATATCAATATAAGGTAGAAATGGGTTCATGATTTAGACATAAATGGTGAACACTATAAGCAAATTAGGAGAAGAAAGTATAGTCTAACTTTCAGATCTGTGGAGAAGAAAGGAATTTATGGTGAAAGAATAACTAGAGAACATTATGAAATGCAAAATGGATATTTTTGATTATATTAAGTTAAAAAGGGTTTTACAACCAAAACCAATGAACCCAAGATTAGAAAGGAAGCTTAAACCTGGGGAAAATTTTTATATCCAAGGTTTCTGATAAATGCATCATTTCTAAAATATATAAAGAATTGTCTCAAATTTATGAAAATACAAGCCATTCTTCCACTGATAATTGTTCAAAAGATATAAACAAACAATTTTCAGATGATGAAATAAAAAACATTTCTAGTCATATGAAAAAATGTTCTAAATCACTACTAATTAAAGAAATATAAAGTATAACAAATCTGAGTTACCACCTCACTCCTCTCAAATTGGATAAGATGACAGGAAATGATAAAAATAAAATTTGGAGATGTAAGAAAATTGAGACACCAATATGTTGTTGTTGGAGTTATGAATTGATACAACCATTCTGGAGAACAATTTGGAACTATACTCAAAGGGCTATCAAACTGTGGATACTCTTTGATCCAGCAGCGTCTATATTATGTCTGTATCCCAAAGAGATCATAAAAAGTAAAAGCAAAATGTTGCAACTGCACTTTTTGTAGTGGCAAAAGACTGGAATCTGAGTGGATGTCCATCTTTTTTGGGAATGGTTGAATAAGCTATAGTATATGAATGTTATGGAATACTATTGTTTTATAAGAAACAATCAGCAAGATGATTTGAGAAAGACCTGAAAAAACTTATATGAACTAATACTAACTCTACGTGAGTAGAAGCAGAAGAACATTGCACACAGAAACAAGAAAATTATATGATGATTGACTCTGATGGACTTGGATTTTTTCAGCAATGAGGTGATTTAAGTCTATTCCAATAGACATGATGGAGAAAGCAATATGAATCCAGAAAGAGGTCTGTAGGTTTGAATGTCAATCACAATGAATTATTTTCACCATTTTTTGTTGTTGTTTAATTGTTTTTTCCTTTTTACATTTTTTTCCTTTTTTATCTGATTTTTCTTGTGCAGCATGATAAATGTAGCAATATGTATAAAAGAATTGCATAAATTTAACATATATTGCATTACACATTTCCATACTTTCTATTGATGTTTGCTTGCATTGTGTTTCCTTTCTCAATTTTTTTGTAGATACAATTTTTCTTGCATAAGGATGTATGGAAATGTGTATTCATATATTCGATTTGTCAAGTATTTTAACATAATTAACATGTAGTGGATTTCCTGCCATCTAGGGGAGGGGTCAGGACTAAGGGGTAAAAATTTGTAACAGAAAGCTTTGTAAGGGTCAATGTTGAAGAATTATCCAAACATATGTTTTGCAAATTAAAAGTTTTAATTAAAAAAAACATATATTGCATTACTTGGTGTCTAGTGGAGGGGGTAAGGATGGGAGAAAAATTTGGAATGCAAGGTTTTGCAAGAGCGAATGTTGAAAACTGTATGCATTTTGAAAATACAGATATATTAATTTTAAAAAAAGGAATGTACAAAAACAGAGGGCTTGGATGTGAATTGACTGTTTTAAAAATTGAGGGAATGAGGGAAAGGAATGAATTGAATTGAGAAAAAAGGGAAAAAAGTGAAAGGAATAGAAATTTCCCTCATATAATATAGTAATCTAAGAAGAGCTTTTATGATGGTTAATGGGGCCAGTGAACTGGCAAGGTTTAAGTAACATTCTCACTGAAATTAGTTTAAAAATGGAAGAATATGTATAACAATGTATGTATTGGGTATAGAAATCTATCTTACCCAGGAGGAAATTAGGAGAAAAGGATAAGAGAAAGTAAGGGCTATCAAAGGATGGGCAAATTAAGGTAAATTTGCAAAACAAATGTGTTTGGGATGGATATAGTAAAGAGAAAATGATAAAAAGAAGAAAACAGAATGAAGGGAAATATACAGTAACTGTAATTGTGAAAGTCAATGGGGTGAATTCACTTATAAAATGAAATTGAATATCAAAGTGTATTAGAAACCATAATTCAACAGTATGTTGTTTGCAATAGACACATGAGTGTGTGAGGGAAACATTCACAGTTAAAATAGGGATTTAAAACAGCCTATTATCCTTCATTTGAGGGGGAAAAAACAGGGCTAGTAATCAAGATCTCAGACAAATTAAAAAAAAACAGATCTAAATAATCAGAAAATCAGGGAAACTACATTCATGAACAATGAAGTAATATCCTTTTAAAAAAAGTAAGATCCTTTTAAAAAATGATTGAAAACAATTCTGAAAAACTTAACTGATTCAGAACTTCAATCTCAATGCAGAATAAAGCTTACTTTTTCTTTACTTTCTTATTTTTTTTGCATGGTCTTTATCTGTATTTTTTCACAACATGACTAACATAGAAATATGTTATGTAGGACTGCACATATATAACCTCTATCAAATAGTTTGCCTTCTGAATGAGGGCTGAGGAGGAAAGAAGAGTTTTTGGAATTTTTAAAGAAGCAATAATTTTTTCTTAAAAATATGAGTTAAATTTTTTCACATGTAATTGAGAAAAAAAATAAAATATTAAATTTAAAAGAAAAATGGAGGATGCCTAAGGGTTACTAAATAAATTATCTTTATTTTATGAATGATAAAGCTGAGAAAAAAAGGACTGTTATTTCTAAAATCACATAGGTAAAAAAACTGATATGTGTAGAAAGTGAGATAAAGAGCTAAGAAAAGAAATAATAAACAATTTATTTTGGAAATCCACCGTTTGGATAAGATAGAAAGTAGTTGTTTATTTGGACAATTATAGGCTTAATTAAAAATATTGCTAAATTGCATAAACTCCAATCTGTCCATATCTTAATAGTTAGTTAAATGTGTTGTTGTGATATCACATTACCTCAAAATAATCTATTGGAGGCTAGAAAATTGCAATTTGTTTTTGTGAAATAATGTATAAAAGTTCAAAATTGATAAGAGAAGCAGCATATATTAGTAGGGAAAAATGTTAACTCAGCAGATGCATAATGTGGATTCAAATACTATGTTGATATTTTGTCTAAAACTAGAATATTTGACCTCCTCCAAAATTTCAGTTACGTACCTGTGAAACTGAATTGTGATCTGATGTGATATATGCAAAGTGCTTATATCCAAAAATGTAAATAAACTAGCCAGAAAACATCATCCACACACACACACACGTATATTATGTAGTCCACATATATGTGTGATGTGTATATTAGTACAATGCATACACAAAATATGACACATATACAATATACATATAGAAATATGATGTGATATAGATGTTCCAATATGGGTATATGTTGTTTTAATACATACATCAATATATGTATATATAGCTCTGTGTGTGGGTCTGTGTGTGTATATGCCAGGCATATAGCTTGTAGCTTACTTCATTGTTGCCTTTCTATTTTAGTAGGATCTTAATGTATTTTTATTAGTTGGTAAAATCATCCAGAATGTAGTGTCCTTTCACAGGATGAGAAATTAGAGCACATCAGAAGAGGATAGGACCTGGGGAAAAATAATTACTTTTATGACCATTTAAAATGGGAGGGAATGGAGAAAGAGAAAAGAAAGACTATGGAAATCTGAAGTTGATGGAAAAGAGTACAGAAGAAAAAAGCATTGATGTGTGAATCATAGTTGAACTTGATTTAAAATGGCATCAAGAAGGAATATATGAAAACATGAAACCTGGGTACAGAGTAACCAACCAGCACGAAAGGTAAATAAGCATTAAATGCTTTAGGTCATGGAGATTCAATAAAAACTGTCGACTGTATTCTAGAGAAAATAACATGTTTAATAGCAATATCCCCTTAAATCTAAAAATATTTTCTGAACTTGCCAGGACAAGTATTTAGGGTAACAGCTGTTTATGACTTTGCCCTTGCAAGATGCACTAGCTTTCCCATTTTGAGATTGTGCAGATGAATAAATGAAAGGGGTGGGGGACTAAAAGAGCAGGTGATTGCATATGCATTAAATATTCAACACTTTTCCTAACCTATTATGTCTTTTAATAGTTTTATGTTAGTCTCTGGGGATAATGCCCAAACATTTAAAACATAAGTAAAATTGTATTTCCCTTCCTTTCTCCACTGTTAAAAGCATTATTGAAGACTAACTTTGCAAAAAAAGTAAGAATATAAGAAGATACGAAATTTTTTTTCTTCTATTTTTCTTTCTATCCTCGTGTTTTAGTTTGTATGAACTAATCTCCATCAGTTCAGTTGGTTCATTTATGAAACAAATGCAAGTATATACTAGTCATATCTTTTTGGCAATAATCCTAAATAATTTTTCACAGTGCAAAATCACAGACAAGAGCCAATTGGGCTTGGTTTCCAATGTCATTTTTGACATTATTTTTACATAATATAGATTCAAATATGATAATCTATTATTGATTACCCCACTCCTGATGCCAGTATTGTAGCTTATGGTTTTATACTTGACTAGATTGTGATTGTTTTCATTATTTTACTTTCATTTTGATTTTACATTTCTTTGGATTTCATTTAAAACTGAAAATGAAATATTTTCTAATTCTCATTGACTCATTGACTAATATGTAAATTATTTACATGAATAATTCAAGGATCTATGCTGTGATTTTTATCCGTTGATATAGCAGTAATTCCTGTAATTGCTATTTGATGATGAACTGTAGCCAAAAATTGCCTCATATCTAAGTTTATGGAGATAAACATTTCCTATTTTTTCACTGGATTGGTAGTCAGATGAAAACATAATCTATCTAAAGTCTTTTGGCTTTTATAACTTGCTAAAGCATGATCCTTCTTTTGAGAACCCAGATTAACCAGCATATCACAAAAAATTATCAGAAAACTTATATAATTAAGCAAAGAAAGAATGCTTAAATGTATTGGAATAAATACCATTCAGTAAGAATATCCTGAGAGGAGAATATTGTTTTGAATAAAATGCCAACCAGTTAGCCTTGGAGTAAGTAAAAATCTTTGTTCAATTATTCCCTCTGATACATAGTTGTGGGAACACAGAAGTAACTTATCCTTTTCCCTAAGAGGTATTTCAAACTTCTGCTTTTCCTTTTTTGGTTTTGTTTGACTGATACCTGAAGTCTTATTGAGTCATTCACTTTCATTTATTCAATTCTAATTTTTAGTGTATTATTTTCTTCAGTTCCCTTTTTTTAGCTGCTATTCTATTTGGCCAATTGAATTGTTTTATTAATTGCGTTTTTTTCCATTTCACAAATTCTGTTTTCCAACAAATTGGTTATCTTTTTCAGATATATTTTGTAAGGAATTAGATGTTTTTTTTTTCATTTCATCAAATCTATTTTGTAGGGAGTTATATGCTTTTTCCATCCCTTCTTGAAAAGATATAATTTCCTTTCCACATTTTTCCTCTAACTTTCTTTTAAGATTTTTTATTAAATATTCTGAGAAAGCCTTGTGAAATGGGGTCCAGTTCATATCTCTCTTTGAGACTTCATCTGGAGTTGATTTGCCTTTAGGAACCTCAGGATTTGAGGTCTGTTCTTTTCTCTCTCTCCATAAAACATGTCTATTGTGAAACTTCTTTTTGTTTTTTGTTTTTTTTTTTGCTCATTTTTAAAGGCTTGAGGGCTGCTCTTAAGGCAAAGGAGCTACAACTGCTTTAGTTTGCCCTGGAGCAGTTTTGCTGATTGACTTCCAGTGCTGGGAAATCTTGGCTAGGTCTTATGTTGTTCTTCCAGGACTCAATGATTTACAGTTTTGCCTTTTGTAACAAATCTGCTAGATCATCCACTTGCAACCAGGACAGAGTAGGCTAAGAGGCTCACAGATGATTCCCAGGTGCATGGAAACTGCAAAGCTCTGAGTCCCTGCCCCTGCTCTTTGCACCAGGTTCCCTTTTCTGCGATCTAGGCTCAGCAGACTGCCCCCTGCCCATTTGAAACAGACCTTACTGAAATTCTTTTTGGGCCAGGTCCACACTCTCAGCTGTTCTCAATCCATCCTTTACCAAAGGTAGATCTGCCAAAGCACCTGCCCACAAGCAGAGCAAAGTGGCCCAAGCATCTCTCAGGGACTTCCCGGGTGCCTAGAATCTGCCACATTCCATAACAGTCCTGCTCTCCCGCCCCGGCTGCTCTGGCACCTGAGTGAGGCAAGAGGCCTGATCAACTGCACGACCGAAACAGACCTGCTCCGGAGTTCTTCCAAGGTAATTTTTGATGGAAATGTGTTGTACTCCAAGTGTTTGAGGGATCTGTCACTCCAGAACCAGTTCAGAGGCTTAAACTATTCTTAGTTTGAGAGATGATCAGAGGAGCTCACAGGGAGTCATGTCTGTACTCCGCCATCTTGCAACTTAGAAGCATTTTGAGATAAAATGACCATGCACTAGCTTAATTCAGATCTCTGTATTCTCTAGAAATGCAATCAAACCCTTTCTGTACCTTATATGCTTGAATGATACAAATATATGAAACTTAAAAAGTTTTTGAACAAACAAAACTAATTCAGAGAAGATAAGGAGGGAAGCAATAAATTGGGAAATCATCTTTACATTTAAGGGTTCTGATAAAGGCCTCATTTCTAAAATATATACAGAATTGTCTCATTTATAAGAATTCAAGCCATGCTCCAATCAATAAATGTTAAAAAGATATGAACAGACAATTTTCTGATGATGAAAGTAAAACTATTTCTAGTCACATGAAAATATGCTCCAAATTACTATTGATCAGAGAAATGCAAATTAAGACAACTTTGAGATACCACTACACACATGTCAGATTGGCTAAGATGACAGGAAAAGATAATGACGAATGTTGGAGGGGATGTGGGAAAACTGGGACACTGATACATTGTTGGTGGAACTGTGAACAGATCCAACCATTCTGGAGAGCAATCTGGAACTATGCTCAAAATGTTGACCCAGCAGTGTTTCTACTGGGCCTATATCTCAAAGAGATATTAAAGGAGGGAAAGGGACCCACATGTGCAAAAATGTTTGTGGCAGCCCTTTTTGTAGTGGCAAGAAACTGGAAACTGAAAGGATGCCCATCAATTGGAGAATGGCTGAATAAATTATGGTATATGAATGCTATGGAATATTATTGTTCTATAAGAAACGACCAGCAGAATGATTTCAGAGAGGCCTGGAGAGACTTGCGTGAACTGATGCTGAGTGAAATCAGCAGAACCAGGAGAACATTATACACAGCAACAAGACTATAAGATGATCAATTCTGATGGACATGGTTCTCTTCAACAATGATGTGATTCAAACCAGTTCCTATTGTTCAGAGATGAAGATAGTCAAATACATCCAGAGAGAGGCCTGAGGGAACTGAGTGTGAACCACAACACAGCATTTTAATGCTTTCTGTGAATATTTCTCTGCATTTTGTTTTCTTTCTTAGGTTGTTTTTTTCTCTCTTTCTATATCTGGAGTTTCTTGTGCAGTATGATAACTGTATAGATATGTATACATATATTGGATTTATCATATAATTTAACGTATTTAGCATGTATTAGATTACCTGTCATCTTGGGGTGGGGGTGGGAGGAAGGAGGGGAAAAGCTTGGAACAACAACAAAAAAAAAGTTTTGCAAAGGTCAATGTAGAAAAATCACTCATATGTTTTGTAAATAAAAAGCTTTTAATAAAAAACAATATCAAAAATACTATTATGTATGTTGTTAAATTCTTTTAATTTTGTGTTAACTTCTTGATCAATATAAAAGGATTATAATTTTAAGGACAGAACAGTTAAAAAACTAATATTTGTTGAAAGTCTAATACTTGTATTAGCTTTAGCATTCATATATCAAAGTTAGTACTAGGATAAAATGAGATTCATAAAGTGCTTTGCAAACTTCCAACATTAGATTTTTTTCTGCTAATTATTGTTGTTATTTTAATCCTTTTTTCTGCAATTGCCAGTGTCACTAAAAAAGAGATATTTATTCTCTAAAGAAAAGGAAAGATTTAGGAATTTATTTTTTGGTTAATGTAAACAATGTAAACAAAAAATTAATCAGGAGATGGTCATAAAGATGACAGAACCATTCTTAATATTCTAATAGAAGATGCAGTTAATATTCAAATATTTTCCATGATGGTAGAAGTCTTCAGATCTTTCTTTGAAATAATCTTTGAGACTATTCCAGAATTATTTTAGAAAGAATTGTGCAAGTTTAACATATATTGGATTACTTACTGTCTAGGGGAAGGGGTTGGGGAAGAGGGAGAGAAAATTTTTTTCTCAATTACATTTTTAATATCACAAATAAATGTTTAATTTTCTTTTTTTCTTAATTAAAGCTTTTTATTTGTATAACATATGTATGGGTAGTTCCCCAGCATTGATCTTTACAAAGCTTTCCATTACAAATTTTACCCCCAGTCCCCTCCCCTCCCCTAGATGGCAGGAAGTTCACAACATGTTAATAATGTTGAAATACTTGACAAGTTATGCAAGAAAAATCCTATCTACAAGAAAAAAAAGAAAATCAGAGAAAGGCAACACAATGCAAGCAAACATCAATAGAGATCATGAAAATGTTATGTTGTGGTCCATATTTCATATCCCTCTCTCTGGGTATATATGGTTTTCTTCAGTGAACATTGGAACTGGTTTGAGACAATTCTTGGTTGCAGAGAGCCATGTCCATCAGAATTGATCATCATGTGATACTGTTGTTGCTGTGTATGATGATCTCCTGGTTCTGCTCGTTTCACTCAGCATCAGTTCATGCAAGTCTCTCCAGGCCTCTCTGAAATCGTCCTGCTGGTCGTTTCTTACAGAGCAATAATATTCTATAACATTCATATACCATAATTTATTCAGCCACTCTCCAATTGATGGGCATCCCTTCAGTTTCCAGTTTCTAGCCACTAAGGAAAGAGCTGCCACAAACATTCTTGCACATGTGGGTCCCTTTCCCTCTTCTAAGATCTCTTTGGGATATAGGCCCAATAGAAACACTGCTGGGTGGGAGACAAAAATTTGTACACAAGTTTTTGCAAAGATTAATGTTTAAAACTATCTTTGCATGTATTTTGAAAAACAAAAGCTATTTTTTAAAAAGATGTATTCTTGGAGAAAAGACAATTTAATCCTGGCATGAATTATTTTAAAAATATATACATTGAAGAAAAACAACACTTGTTTGTTAAAACTTGTGACAATCAACTTCGCTTTCAAAAATAAAATGTAAAGAAAAAAATCAACAACTTTCTCCCACTAATCTTTTTTGCCATGGATATTAGCAAGTATTGTCTTTTTATCTTAGAAGCACAAATTATCACTCAGACACACACAACTCCTCCATAATTTAGCTGATGTTACAGAACTTGAAAAGCTCCTTAGGGTCATGCTACTTAATGCATTCCATAGTATGATCATAAATCTAGGGAAAGGCCATCTTCACCCAAAGAATATCTTTTGCACAACATTATTCTTTAATTTCCACTACCATGAGCAGAACAGAGGATACTGGATGTCTAAAACAGAGATAGTCAAAATGAACATCTGAACCAGAATGCTTTCCATTGACCCAGCAATACAAAAATAATTCCTTCACAGGATAATGCACTTATAGTTTGAACCAGAATGCAACCCAGCAAAACTGAAGAAAGAAAAGGGCATCAGAAAAAGTTCATTTTTCTTTTCTTCTATCTGTGCATTTTTTCCTGTGAGGCGGGTTATCCTATACAAAATTTATGCCAAGATTTGCACTTTTTTCAGGTAGAACATTGAATACAAACAGAAGTACCTTTCAACCATCGAATATAATTATATGTTTCTTTCTTTCACTTTTGGGCTCTGAGCATAGCAGTTTTATTAGATTTATTGCAGGATTTCTTGTGTATGTGTGTGTGTATGTCTGCGTGTGTATGTGATGAAAAGAAGACTTAAAGTCAAATTGTTTAGATACTTTGGATTACATTAATATTTTTTCAAAAATCTGAGGACAGAAAGACAATGTCTTCAGGCAGGTTTTAGGCAAAATATTGGTTTCAGGCCCTTTTTAATCATTTCAGGATTTCATTACTCACTCAAAATTCAATCCAATATTAAGTAAGGAAAAAGTATATACATATATAACCCTTACTAAATTAGGGTTTCAAATGTATTCACCATGCTTATATTTTGATGAAATCTGCCAGATCATATTATTCCCAGTATTACCACGTTATATAGTTCATTCCATCACACGATGGCATTAATTGTTGATGCTCATTAATTTCTCTGGTACAATGTCTCTTCCTCATAATTTCTGATGAACTTAAAGGAATGATGAAAAAATGAAAGACAGTATTTTATTCTCTTTAGAGAAAATAATAAATGATTTTCTTTTCCTTATGAAACAGATATTTTTATGTGACTGTGTACATACAAATAAAACCATGACATAACAGGTCTTATCATTTTAGTCATCTTGATGAATCATTGAAATCACACAGTGCCAAACTTGCATTTTTACCCAGTCATGTTGGTTGATTCATGAAGCCTATGTGTAAGCTGCTTATTTACCAGCCTAGGGAACATTGCATAGAAGTTAATGATAATGCCTATTATATCTACTGTAATACATTTCTTTATACAAATAATCAGTTATCCCAGCTAAATCTGATATTTGCTTTAAACTTAACTGAAAAACAAAAACAACAATGAAATATGGAAGAATTCACCCTATTGAATACCACACACCTTGTCAGTAAAGATACTTAAAAGAGTCAAAGAAAAGTATTTAAAAATAGAAAAACCTAATAGGAAACCTAAGTAGCTACTTAGAGACTGTCTGGTCTCTTTGAACATTTCAGCTGGTCATTTGCTAAGTAGTTTATGAGTCTTGCAGATTGTTTCAAAAACCTGAGAGGAAAAAAATAATTTTTCATCTACTAAATTCCACAATTTTATCTTCATTTTAGAACACTAATAGCTCTGCACTCATTGTGATGTCTGGTGCTTTAAAAGGCTAATCCTCATTAGTCCTGATGAGTGTTTTTTGGCTAAAAGTTCTGATACTGAATAGAGAACATAATTCTTTGTAAGTACATGGTTTGCTCCCTTGCATTTCTGTAAAATGATGTTTTCTTCCATTTATCCATGAATGGAAAATTGTATTCCCTGCTTTTTCTAAAGCCATTTCAATTTCATACTTGGGTTTTATTCTTCTCTTCTGTATTAATCTAGTGCACTTAAACTATGTTCAATGAATTTGATATATCTAAAATTATTATTATGGAACTCAAGGATGGAATATTACTTATGTTAAAAGAAAAAAATAATGACAAGGACAATACTATAATGTGCATGTGTCCACAGGTAGACATTATACTATATAATCTGAATAAAAAAAATATGAATAGATAACATATTTTACTGAAGCTATGAAAATGTTACAGAAAAAAATCAACTTAAAATAAATCATCATCCTTTTCTTTTTATATCATCTGCTTTCCATTTTGCTTAAAATATAAAATTGATATATTTCTGAGTATCAAGAATGTGACAGTGCTGTTTATAATTCATAGTTAACTTTAAATAATATTATAGAAAGAAGGACAAAAAAAATTATATGAGCATTGAAATGATTCTTTCTACATAAAACACAAGTTCATTGAATCATATGTCGGCAATATCCCCAAATCTTCAAATGAATCTGTAGTTTCATCAGGAGTTCCATCTAGTGATTGAGATCAAAACCTACCCATGCTTGCATATGCTTTGTGATTCTTTCCTAAGTTCTCCTAAAAGTTTGGTTGTTACTCATTTTGGTTGTTACTTATCTTATCTCAACATTTCAAGGATGCCACATTGCAGGGGTTCACTTACAGTTCATTTATATCCCTCTTTTGGCCCATATTCAGACCAACTTTTGTTTTTGTAAAGCAATGGCTGCTAGTATAATTTGCTCCAAATTGAATAAATTTTAATCTATCTACCTCTCCTATGTATAACTTCATCACTCTTCACATGAAGCTTATTTTTAGTTTTTCAGAGGTAATGGGTTTCCAAGACTGTCTACCATATATCCTTTTTCAATTTTAATGTTGCAATATATATATACTTTTTGAACAGCATTCATGTTATATCTATTCAAATAAATGTTGAAATCTATGCAAAGTTTTTGTTAAACCACTCAGTGTTTCTTTCTAGATGGAACGACTAAAATCTTCTGAATGATTGATTACACGTCTTCCAGGAAGCTCTACAATACATTTGATAAATGTCAAAATATAAGAACATCTGGAGGATTCCACTATCAAAAGAGAATCCTTCCTCACGCTGAATTCTTTGTTTGCTTTATTTCTTTCCTCAATAGGGCACTTACCATTGGTGTGTATGTATATCCATGTTTCATGCCTTAACTAATATTTACTATCAGAGAGACATTGCAGGAAATTATTTCTCTTGCTACTTCTTTCAGGGAATACAGAATTATTTTGATATGTTATGGAAATGTGATCTGGATTAAAATTTAAAATAATAATAAAAGCTCTTAGAGAATTCTTTTTCATGATTACATGATCAATTTTGATGGACATGGTTCTTTTCAACAGCAAGGTGATTAAAACCAGTTCCAATGGTCTTTTGATGAAGAGAGTCCTGTGCCCAGAGAGAGGACTGTGGGGTCTGAGTTTGGATCACTTTTTTGTTGTTGTTTGCTTGCATTTTGTTTTCTTTTTCATTTTTTTCCCTTTTTGATCTGATTTTTCTTGAACACCATGATAATTATGGAAATATATATAGATGAATTGCACATGTTTAACTTAGATTATTTGCCATCTAGGGAAGGGGTATGAAGAAGGGAGGGAAAAATACAGAAAAATAGGATTTGCAAGGGTGAATGTTGAAAATTATCTATGCATATATTTTGAAAATAAAGAAGTTTAATTTTAAAAATGAAGCAAAAATATCCTTGCTCTTCAACTCCACCTCTTTGAAAACTCTAACATTTGAACTTCATCTTTTCCTTATGATTTCAGTCAAACTACAACCTTCAAAAGTTTTGTCTGGATCACTATATATATATTTATATATACTATTTTAGTAGTAATAGTAGTAGTAGTAGTAACAGTAGTAAAAGTTGATGTAGTAGTAAGAGTAGCAGCAGCAGAAGCAACAGAAGTAGTTGTAACAATATGTAATATTTATATTGTGTTTGAAGGTTTATAAAATTCTTTACCAAAATTGTTTCAGATTTTCCTTCCAACAACCTTGTAAGGTACATGTTATAGTTGTCTCCATTTTATACATGAGGAAATCAACATAGACAGAGGGTTAAATGATTTGTCCAGGGACACACATCTAACAAGTATTTAAGATCAGATTTGAACTCAAGTTTTTCTCACACCATAATCCTACTCCATCCACTGTGTTATTGAAGAATAATATTGCTTTAAAAGATAATGTGATCAAAGATGGAGATATGGTATAGAATTTAAGAACATTCAATTGTTTTTTACGTAAGGGAACTAAAACACAGAAAGTAAATGACTTACTGGAAAGCCATATAGATAAAAAATAGAAGAGCTTAGATTTGAACTTAAGTCTTAATTACTCTAAACCCACTTTACCATTTACTGCAAGATGTTTCCTTGTCAGGGGCACAAATTCTCAGCAGATTCAAACATTGCATCTCTCAAAATATATATAATATTTGTAGCGACAGTAACCTAAGACTTCTCCATATCAATCTGTCTCTTCAACTTTAAGTAATTGTTCAATAAGATTTAAAATTCAAAAGACTTTGAAAAATAGAAATGAAAATTAGAGCTGGCATTTGATATGATTAGTGAGTTGCTATTTTTAAAGTGCACATTAGTCACCTGTAACTAATGAGGTTGCCTAGTGTGAGAACTATAATATTTGTAGTGGAGAAAAATGCTGCTTAGATCCTCTCTATAAATGTATATTCAATTTTAGAAGAGAAAGCCTTATTTTTCCTCTCTTCAAGCACCACTTTTCTTCAGTATTCCATCTCTTCATTCAAAAGATCAACATTGTTCAAAGTCATGTACTCACAAACTCTGAACTTTTCCCTCTTCCCCACCAAGAAAAGCAAAATCAAAAATAAATAAATAAATCCATCATGTCTTTTCTCTCAAATAAAAGACAAATAATTCAAAATTATTTTTTCCAAAAATCCCTTTACTTTTGCTTATATAATTGTAGGAAAAAAGAAAAACACTCTCCAGATTTGTTTTTTTTCATCATAAAATATATTATATATAGTAAGAAGCAGTAATTTGGAAGTAGCATTATTACAAAATTACTAGGTGGCAAAATATACTATCATGTATGTTATGGCTTGATAACCATGGTATACACAATCTAAAGTCAGAGAGGGGGTGGCAAGATTGCCTAAAAGCATCAAACCATTAATTCATTCTCAATTCCACAAGGCATCCCTTTAAATGTATGCTTTCATTACTGTATAATTTCTCTGAATAATGTTTTAAGTAGAAAATATTCAGTAATAATATCATACTTTTACCCGAGAGCCTACACTGAAATAAAGTGGCATATATTTGTTTTTGCATTACTAAGACTGTTTGATGAATGGTGGCAATTACTGGAAAGAACAATATTAGTTTTACAGTTATTGTTATTAACTTAAAGTACCAAGAAAAAAATCCCATATTTCACTGGATATTCCAATCACCGCCAAAATATGTGACAAAAGAACATTTTATAATCCCTATATTTTACATGGGTTGCACAACTAGAAATTGGCAGTCAAACCATTTATATCTCCTTATTACCAACTTGCAAAAGCCATTGAGAATATGAGACTAATGATGGATATTTTGTGGTAGATTTTTTTTAATATATTAAATTTACCATGCAGTAGTTTTGTTACAGTTTATGGAGACCACAAAAAAGATTAGCAATGGAATTGCAAGAAACACAACTTGCTTATTCTTGTTTTCCATTGACACCACCATATTTGTTTTTAAATTACAAATATGAATATTGTGAATATGAGACATGCAAATGATAATTTTTAAAAAAACAATTGAAGGCAGGAAATTCCTCTGATTAGAGATTTAATTAGGAAGAAATGTTCATTGTGGGGAGAAGCTTTGGAATTAGCTTTGCTAGATAAATTAATTTCTGCATAATAATGTTTTCAATAAACACAAACATAGAAATTACAATGCAGAATATGCTTTGCAATGAGTTCATCTTTAAGAAAAGAAAATTAGCAATTATTCTAAGATAAGGAAATAGTGAGTAAGACATATAAAACCAATAGACTCTAATGTCTACTTTGATTGGTACAATAAGGTATAGAATTTTTTCCCCAGAATATCAATGGGAACTTTGAACAGATAAACAGATGAATTCCTTCAATGTTAAGTTTATAACCCTTAAGCTAAGATTATACTGTATTTCTCATTTGATATGGTATCCTGGATGATATATTATTAAAGGACTTTCTTAACTATCTTATCATTCTCAATTTATCTAATTTTTAAATGCATATCGTAATAATCATACTCTCAGTTGTATTAGGAAAGCATTTATTAAGTGATTACTATGCGATTACTAAGTGATTACACACAAGGGGTGTCAACTCCTGAGGATACAAATACAATAGTTAAGACTGTCTATTTCCTCAAAGAATGTATATTCTCAAACAATGAAAAGTAATACATCCACAGGAGTGATGACTAGTGAGAAGTGTTTTGGTAGTACTGATCTGATTATCTGTTTACTATTTTTAGAAGAGGGGGATAGAATATGGAAAAGATTTTTGTTGGCATGAAGATAGCTTTGGAGTAGCAAGGTTGACATATGTCCAAAGCTCATAAGATGAATGCTTCCCAGGGATAAGGGCCGGAAGTTAGAGTACTAAGGGATGTGAAGGCTAGAAACATAGAAACATTTCAACATAAAGATAACCAGAAGATAAAAAGTTGGGTAAGAATTCAGTTTATATATGCCAAATAATTTTCAGTTATAACTCCAGAAGCCCTTAATAGGAGTTTGGAATGTTGAAAAAGAGGCAGAGACAATGAATGAAGATATTCAATTAAGGTTATACAGATAAGGCATTATGATTATATACAATTCATTGGAGAGAGTAACTGATTTTCTCAGATATCTAGGTCCATGTATGTGCCTTGAATTATTTTGTAACATTGTATTAATTGAAAAATGCTTATTATAAATTCAAATAACAACAGTTCAATAGGGAGAAAACTCTGTGATTTGGATACTGTCCTCTTCAGTCCTCAGTTCTTTAATTGAATAGAGATGTGGAAAATATTAAAGTCTTCAGATGTATTAACTATAAGATTAATGTTAGAAAAATAATCTATAAGAAATTTCAAAGAAATTCTGGCCCAGATGTGATTAATATAAAGGAAGAAAAATGAGACATTTATGAGCCAATGACTAGTGAAGCCTGCTGGTTGAAACCATGAGATCTAGAAAATTTATATTAATCTATTGATCTCATCTACATTAACCATAAGGAAACAATGTTGTCTAGTACATAGAATGATGTTTCTGAAGTCAAGTAGAACTGACTTCAAATAATAATTCTGACATAAACTAGGAGTGGAATCTGAGTAAGTCACTTCATCTCTTTGATACTTAGGCAGTTTTCTTTCTTTTTTTTATTAAAGCTTTTTATTCGTATAACATATATATGGGTAGTTCCCCAACATTGATCTTTACAAAGCTTTCCATTACAAATTTTACCCCGAGTC
The DNA here is from genome assembly GCA_023553655.1 of Myrmecobius fasciatus. Classification (NCBI taxonomy): domain Eukaryota; kingdom Metazoa; phylum Chordata; class Mammalia; order Dasyuromorphia; family Myrmecobiidae; genus Myrmecobius; species Myrmecobius fasciatus. The sequence continues at coordinate 28,202 of JAJPUD010010346.1, forward strand.
TGCTCCCCTCCCATAGATGGCAGGAAGTCCACTACATGTTAATAATGTTGAAATGCTTGAGAAGTTATACAAGAAAAATCCTATCTACAAGAAAAAAAAAAAAAAGAATCAGAGAAAGGCAACACAATGCAAGCAAATGTCAATAGAGATCATGAAAATGTTGCGTTGTGGTGCATATTTCATTTCCCTCTCTCTGGGTGTATATGGTTTTCTTCAGTGAACAATTGGAACTGGTTTGAGACAATTCTTTGTTGCAGAGAGCCATGTCCATCAGAATTGATCATCATGTAATACTGTTGTTGCTGTGTATGATGATCTTCTGGTTCTGCTCATTTCACTCAGCATCACTTCATGCAAGTCCCTCCAGGCCTCTCCAAAATCGTCCTGCTGGTCATTTCTTACGGAGCAATAATATTCCATAACATTCATATACCATAATTTATTCAGCCACTCTCCAATTGATGGGCATCCCTTCAGTTTCCAGTTTCTAGCCACTACAAAAAGCGCTGCCACAAACATTCTTGCACAGGTGGGTCCCTTTCCCTCCTCTAAGATCTCTTTGGGATATAAACCCAATAGAAAGACTGCTGGGTCAAAGGGTATGCACAGTTTGATAACTTTTTGAGCATAGCTCCAAATTGCTCTCCAGAATGGTTGGATCCGTTCACAGTTCCACCAACAATGTATTAGTGTCCCAGTTTTCCCACATCCCCTCCAACATTCATCATTATATTTTCCTGTCATTTTAGCCAATCTGACAGGTGTGTAGTGGTACCTCAGAGCTGTCTTAATTTGCATTTCTCTGATCAATAGTGATTTGGAGCAACTTTTCATATGACTAGAGATGGTTTTAATTTCATCATCTGAAAATTGTCTGTTCATATCCCTTGACCACTTATCTATTGAAGAGTGGCTTGAATTCTTATATATATGAGACAATTCTCTCTATATTTTAGAAATGAGGCCTTTATTAGAACCATTAAATGTAAAGATGATTTCCCAATTTGATGCTTCCCTCCTAATCTTGTCTGCATTTGTTTTGTTTGTACAGAAACTTTTTAACTTAATATAATCAAAATTATCCATCTGGTGTTCAATTAGGAGTTCCAGATCTTCTTTGGACATAAATTTATTCCATCTCCGCAGGTCTGAGAGATAAACTATATTACGTTCCTCTAACTTGCTTGCCAAGTCCCTCTTTATATCTAGATCATGAACCCATTTAGATCTTATCTTGGTATGTAGTGTTAGGTATGGGTCAAGCCCTAATTTCTTCCACAATAGTTTCCAAATTTCCCAGCACTTTTTGCCGAATAGTGAGTATTTATCCCAAAAGCTGGGGTCTTTGGGTTTGTCGAATACTAGATTGTTAAGTTTATTGCCTAGATTGTCCTGATATCCTATCCTGTGCCACTGATAGACTGCTCTATTTCTTAGCCAGTACCAAACGGTTTTGATGACCGCTGCTTCATAATATAGTTTTAGATCTTGTACAGCAAGGCCACCTTCATCTGCCTTTTTTTTCATTAATCCCCTTGAGATCCTTGATCTTTTGTTCTTCCAAATGAACTTTGCTACTATTTTTTCTAGATCTGTAAAATAATTTCTTGGGAGTTTGATTGGTATGGCACTAAATAAGTAGATTATTTTGGGTAGTATTGTCATTTTTATTATGTTTGCTCTGCCTACCCATGAGCACTTAATGTTTTTCCAATTGATTAGGTCTGATTTTTATTTGTGTGGAAAGTGTTTTGTAATTTAGTTCGTATAGTTTCTGACTTTTCCTTGGCAGATAGATTCCCAAATATTTTATCCTATCATCTGCTATTTGGAATGCAATTTCTTTTTGCATCTCTTGCTGCTGAACTTTGTTGGTAATATATAAAAATGCTGATGATTTATGTGGATTAATTTTGAATCCTGCCACTTTGCTAAACTTGTGAATTGTTTCTAGTAGTTTTTTAGTTGAGTCTCTAGGGTTCTCTAAGTATACTATCATGTCATCTGCAAAGAGTGATAATTTGGTTTCTTCATTGCCTACTCTGATTCCTTTTATCTCTTTTTCTTCTCTTATTGCTAAAGCTAACATTTCTAATACAATATTGAATAGTAATGGTGACAGTGGGCAGCCTTGTTTCACTCCTGATCTTATTGGGAATGGTTTTAGTTTGTCTCCATTGCATATGATGTTTGCTGATGGTTTTAAATAGATGCTACTGATCATTTTAAGGAAAAGCCAATTTATTCCTATACTCTCTAGTGTTTTTAATAGGAAAGGGTGTTGGATTTTATCAAAGGCTTTTTATGCATCTATTGAGATAATCATATGGTTTTTGTTAGTTTGGTTATTAATATAATTAATTATGCTGATACTTTTCCTAATTTTGAACCAGCCCTGCATCCCTGGTATAAATCCTACTTGGTCATAGTGTTTTATCCTGGGGATGACTTTATGTAATCTCATTGCTAATATCTTATTTGAAATTTTTGCTTCAATATTCATTAGGGAAATTGGTCTATAGTTTCTTTCTCTGTTTTCACCCTACCTGGTTTAGCTATCAGCACCATATCGGTCTCATAGAAGGATTCTGGCAGTATACCTTCTGTCCCTATTTTCTCAAATATTTTGTGTAGTATTGGAATTAATTGTTCTTTGAATGTTTGGTAGAATTCACATGTAAATCCATCTGACCCTGAAGATTTTTTCTTAGGAAGTTGGTTAATAGCTTGTTCTATTTCTTTTTCTAAAATGGGGCTATTTAAATAATTTATTTCCTTTTCTGTTAACCTGGGTGATCTATATTTTTGCAGTTATTCCTCCATTTCATTTACATTATCAAACTTACTGGCATAAAGTTGGGCAAAGTAACTGCCAATTATTGTTCTAATTTACTCTTCATTGAAGGAAAGTTCTCCCTTATCATTCTTGAGACTAACAATTTGATTTTCCTCTTGCCTTTTTCTTATCAAATTAACTAAAGGCTTATGTATTTTGCTGGTTTTTTCAAAGAACCAAATCTTAGTTTTATTTATTAATTCAATAGTTTTCTTATTTTCAATTTTATTAATTTCTCCTTTTATTTTTATAATTTCCAATTTGGTATTTAATTGAGGGTATTTAATTTGATCTTTTTCTAGTTTTTTTTAATAATAAGCCCAATTCATTGATCTTTTCTTTCTCTATTTTATGCAAGTAAGCATCTAGAGATATAAAATTGCCCCTTAAAACCGCTTTAGCCGTGTCCCACAAATTTTGGTATGTTGTCTCCTTATTGTCATTCTCCTGGATGAAATTATTCATTGTGTCTATGATTTGCTCTTTCACCCATTCATTCTTCAGGATTAGATTATTTAATTTCCAATTAACTTTTGGTTTATTTTCTCCTGGCCTTATATTGCATGCGATTTTTATTGCATCATGATCTGAAAAGGATGCATTTACTATTTCTGCCTTTCTGCATTTGATTTTGAGGTTTTTATGCCCTAACACATGGTCAATTTTTGTATAGGTTCCATGTACTGCTGAGAAAAAAGTAAACTCCCTACTGTCTCCATTCAACTTTCTCCATAGATCTATCATACCTAACTTTTCTAACAATTGGTTTATCTCCCTAGTTTCTTTCTTGTTTATTTTGTGGTTTGATTTATCTAATTCTGATAGAGCAAGGTTGAGATCCCCCACTAGTATCGTTTGGCTGTCCTTTTCTTCTTGCATCTCTCTTAATTTCTCCCCTAGGAATTTGTGTGCTATTGCTCTTGGTGCACATATATTTAGTATTGATATTGCTACATTATCTATGGTACCCTTTAATAAAATATAGTTTCCTTCCTTATCTCTTTTGATTAGATATATCTTGGCTTTTACTTGATCTGAGATAAGGATTGCTACCCCTGATTTTTTTTGTTCCCCTGAAGCATGATATTTTGTGCTCCAGCCATTTACCTTCATACTATATGTGTCACTATGTTTTAGATGTGTTTCTTGTAGACAACATATTGTGGGATTCTGGTTTTTAATCCAGTCTGATATCCGTTTCCGCTTTATGGGAGAGTTCATCCCATTCACATTCACAGATAGAATAACTAATTTTTTATTTCCTGCCTTCTTATTTACCCAAGTTATGTTTTCCCCTTTCCTTTCACCTTTCTCCCTTCCCCCCTCCTCAGTACTTTGCTTTTGATGACCCCCTCCTCCAAACAATACTCCACCCTTTAGATCCCTTCCCCCTGTTTTTACTCCTTTCCCCTGATTCTTCAATTTTCCCTTCTATTTGTTTATCCCTTTCTTTTCCTCCTTTCCCTCCCACTTCCCTCTAGTAACAGACAAGTTTCTATATGAAATCAAGTGTCTGATATACACTTTTAGAGCCCAACCTGATGAGAGTAAGATTTACACAATGCTCAACTCCCTCCCCTCTTTCTCTCAATTATATTAGGTTTTCTTTGCCTCTTCAAGAGATTTTACCTTGTTTTTACCTCCTTTTTTTTTAGATCTTATTTTTACCGCTCTTCCCTTCTTTTCCCCAGTATGACAACCTTTCCCCCTTTAGTTCTCTTTTTCATATTATCAAAGTAATATCTAGTTAATTATACCCCCAAACTTTAAGCATCCCCGTAGTAGAAATAAAGTTCTCAAGAGTCCTTTCCTTTTTACCTTTTTATGCATCTCTTGAGTTCTGTGTTTGGATGTTGAATTTCTTGTTCAGATCTGGTCTTTTCATTACAAATAGGTGAAATTCACCTATATCATTGAATGACCATCTTCTTCCCTGGAGGATAATGCTCATTCTAGCTGGATAGGATATTCTTGGCTGTAATCCAAGTTCCTTTGCCCTTCGGAATATCTGGTTCCAGGCCCTTCGATCCTTCAATGTGGAGGCTGACAGATCCTGTGTGATTCTAATTATTGATCCTCAGTATTTTTATTGTTTCATTCTAGCTGCTACCAGAATCTGTTCCTTGGTGCTATAGTCCTGAAATTTAGCCACGATATTCCTTGGGGTTTTAATTTTGGCGTCTCTTTCAGGAGGTGATCGGTGAATGTACATACATGTACATGCATATATTTGTGTATGTGGTAATTTTCACATATCTATTTATATTGGTTTGTAATTGATTCTCTTTTTAATATCATTAAAATATATACTGATTGTCAAAATTTTATATTTCTAATAATTGTGTTATAATGTTAACACATGGCATTTTTATAATCTAGGTAAAGTATATAATAGTCTGATACAGTATAAACTAATTCTATAACCTTAGGCAGCTCACTTTGTCTCTTTGTATCTTAGTTTCCTTATCAATAAAATATGATGGTTGATTGGATGAAGTCCCTTGTATCTTCAATATGCTATGATCCTAGTCTCTGCAATTCAATGAAAACCACTAAAATAACATTGTTTTCTTCTTAAGGATAATGTTAAGTTAATTACAACAATCATAAAACTATTTGCCACATCATCTATCTTATTCACTAAATGAAATGGGATTCATAGTTGTACTGATCACTTTATAAAATTCCCATTTTTTATTCATAAACCATCAATAGGCTATCATTAATCTTCTCATGTTAAAAGATTTTTTGAAAAAAAACTAATATGTGCTGAATAGAACATTGCAAGAAAAATGGAAGTTATATGATTCAAAGATCACTAATTAGAAAATAAAATAGTTATAAATCAACCAGTTTGTTATGCCATGGACAGAGAGGGAGAGAGAGAGAGAAAGAGAGAGAGAGGCTTCAATGATTTCAATGAGTTGATATGATTGCCCAGTGTAAAATGTGTGTAGATGCAGAAATAAGACAATCATTGTCATGGAGAAATTATCATACTAAAGTTGCTATTAGGTCAAGAGAGTTCCTTTTTAAGGACAAGAGAAAATAATCTGTTAAATGTGTGTGAAAATTGCTTTGTTAAATATATTCACCCATTTCCTTTTCTCTGCTCAATGGAAAAAATGCACATTAAAGCATAATTCAGGGAATAGTTTTTTTTTTTTTTCTGTGCTCCTCCATTGAGTTAACTGTCTCTTTTTAGTGATGATAAAAGTGATTTTAGAGATATAGCATTCCTCACCTTTGACCTGTGTTTAACTAAGATAAAATTAAATCTCATCAAATTACTTTTGCCTTGAACCTGGTACAATGCATTTTATTGTTATAATCCCATTTTATAAAATGCACATACTTCCTTACTCTAGTATGCTTTAGCAGCAAATACATTTCTTGTATTTTAACTTGGCATCATCAGCCAAACTTGTCAGTTTGACTATTCCAGTTCCTTATCTTGATTTTACAATAAATTGCACTGTAAATCCATATCACATGGTATTTAGTGAACTTAGATAACATTAGGTCCTATTTTGTTATACTTGTTTTCTTATGCTACTAATATATTATCATTAAAAGTTTCAAAATAGAAGTAGCAAAATCAATTGAGTTAACAATTTTCAAGGGGATTTTAAAATTAATTTTTCATACTTGGTCCCAAAAGAATAATATACAGAGGCATAATAGTAAGCTTGCATTTATAGCTTGCCTAATCAATTGCTGATTAATTCCACAAGGTACAAATTGTATTCTCATTAACAATGAGTCAGCACAAATAAGTTTACAAGGTAAAATCTTCCATAGTATTTAGCATAGTCTCTTTTCATCATCTCTTTTTATTGTTTCCTCAAAAACATCTTTGTACTCTCTTTATTACTTGAGTGTTTTTTAAATGAAATTTGCATTGAAAACCCACACTATTAACAATGTTTAATAGAATAAAATAATATCTACTTTTCATGGGTGAGAGAGGCAAAGGGATCATTACTTCATGGCTTTCCTGCTAGAGATAAGATTCTCCATATATAATAAGCTAGATTTTTGCCTTATTCTATTGCTAGGACCATAACTGAAGTCCTTTCAATTTTATGAAACCTAACAGAATATAACCTCTAATTGTATACCATTTGAGAATTTAAGATCACCTTTAGGTTAAAATAAATAAAATCTACATATGAGAAAAGAACAATGGAGAGATATAGCATGTGGTATGGTTATATGTTCAAACCATTAAAGATACCTTATATATAGGCTGAGTAATATACTATTATCCATAAAATAAAAGTAGAGGGTCCTTGCAAGGCCTAAGTTTCAAAAATAATGTGATCTTTCAGCATAAAGAGATTGCTGGGGCATTATGAAGAAATCCAGAAGATCGTGTGTTGGGAAATTTGGTTAAAATCATTATTTCTCAGTTTAAATCAAGGTACATGTGATTTAAATTTTGACAAAATAATATGCAATCAAATGTATTCAATAAGCTTCTTTAACTTATTGTAAAACTCAATGTAATGAGCCTGATAAGTTAGCTCTATGCTTCTTTAAAATTTTCAATTACTAGAATGCAAAATTATCCCTTGATCATAGGGAATAGGAAAGATAGGGAAAGTAAAGTAAAAAGAAAAGTTCTTTCCAATTAATCTTTTTCTCATGTTACCAAATAGACAATAAATGAAGAAGATGAACCTTGGGGCAGAGACTGATATTCACCACATTATATTCAATTGAAGTCACCACACCAAATGGCTCTTTGTAGTTTTATAGCTCTGAGTTACATGGCACCTTAAGATTTCATCAGACTTTGAGCTTGCAAAATTTAGATTCAGCTTGTTCTACTTACTCTTGACATTTATATGTAATCTTAGAGCTAATGTATTATAATCTCAATATTTTCTGTGTTTTTATTTTTGTTTTGTTTCTTTATGTGAAAATATTAGAACAGATAATACTTGTTTGGATCATTGAATTCTGTGTAATTCAAAGACTGTTGGGGACGGGAATGCTTCATCTGTATTAGAAAATGTTTCAATTTTTTTCTTTAGAAAAATGTCTTCTTATAAGAACAAATCACAAAAACAAGCAAAAAAAATAACACAAATGATTCCTGCAAAATGCAATTTAATAAACTTCTGATCTTTATTTAAAATGCAAGCTAATTTTATTGTTATATTATTCTTTATATTTCCTTGCAATAAAATACCAAATGATTAGGAAGCTTTGAATTAATATTCCTCACTATTGACTATGTGTTCTTAGAAAAGTTTCTGGACAGAGTTAGTATTTGTATAGTAATGGATCTATTTATGCTAATAACAGAACATGCTATTCAGAATGTATTCTGTCAACAGATTGTCTTCATGGATTTGAATCTGACTTCTAAGATTTTGAAATATGTCCTTTTATTACATTGTTTCAATTATAATGGATATAAATTGAATTATTCCTTAATACTCAAAATGTTTTCTTTTGTATATCTCAGATTAGGATTATGGAATTAAAATGATTTTCCACCCTCTTCCCCCCCAAAAAATTGCTTCTTTCAAATAACAGTCTTTCTGTTCTTTTGAAGTCGGTAGATGGCAGACTTGTTCCATGCATGAATCCAGGACATTATTTTATTCCAGAATCTTAGATATATACATATAATGCTATCAAATAAATCTCTGAAGTAAAAGGAGAGAAAAATACTCATTTTAAAATTATATTTTTCTTATATTAAAAGAATATGTATTTTGCAAATCAATGCCTATATAATCTGGGGCTAAATGAATTAAATTCAATATTTTCAAAAACTATACAAGCAAACTCACTTCAGTCAATATGATATATAAGGTCAAAATTTCTTAGTTAAAATAATATATTATTATACTTCTCAGATAAAATACTCTAATTTTTTATATGAATGTCAGTTTCATGACGTGAGCAGATTTAACAATCTTAGGAAAAATGACTTTTTACCTTGAAAATACTTCAATTCCTTTAGGAATGAATAGTTTACAGGATTTACATGAAAAAAGAGACTTGGAGTCATTTGTTGTTCATTGATTTGCTATATTGAACCTTACAGTATTGGACAGTTGGAGGGAACATGTTATCAGCTACCTGGGTCATAGGATGACATCACTTGATATGACACATCAAATCATACAGCATGGCACTTCTCAGCAGGACAGAGAAATCATTCCTGCAGAATGTTTCATGTGACAGGTAGCAAATCATATTGAAATAGATCAAATCACCCCATATGAAAGCTTACTTTAAAAACAAAAAATCATTCTCTTCAACAAAACTTTCCTTTTCACGTATTACTTTGAAAAGTGAAATCAGCAATATCATTGTGCTGCATGTCTAACTCAAAAAGGAAGGTTATCTTGCATTCTTTCCCATTTTCAAAAGAAATAGATGTGACAGAAAGGTAGATGGATGCCTGAGGACAATGTCACAATCAAACAGATTTACCAGATACAATACTCCCTTTTCTAACATGAGCAATTTGGAATGACTATTTGGGCCTAAGTGATAGTTGGGGAAAATACAATAACACAAGTTCGAAAAATTTACCTAGATGCATCATTAGACTCGGCCAGGGCATTTTTATCTCTTATTAGTTAATGCCATATTTAAATTTTAATTTTTGTAGATAGTTTTCAAACTTACTTGAGATGGTAGAGCTATATAATACAATTCTTGCTGGTTTGGGGCAATACTATTGAATTATAAAATGAATTCTAAACTCTAAGAAACGATTGAAGGAGGTTTCCTCTGCCTCTCTGACTATCCTACTACATTTTCACTTAGTAAAGTATATACATCCCATTCTTTATACATGTACTTCTCTTAATTCTCATTAGCTTTTGGTAATCTTTCTCTGATTACCTAACTCAGAAATGTTTTATCATCTTACAGGCTGAAAGCCTGATATGTTAGAATCTCTCTTTCCCAAATGAATTCCTATGATGGCAAAGAGGTGTAGTAGGTCATTATTAGAACAATATATCTGGGTATTTTATTACACTTTAAAAAATTCATTAATTCCCATCCATCAAACTGAGGAACACACTGCCCTTTTAGGTTTCTTATTTTATCAATAATACAAATTCCAATATACTTAACCTTTTTGGAAAAAAAATAAAGCTTTCTTCTCTTGAACTAGTTATCACCACCTCAAAAAATGTTAAATCTATCAATTTTTCTTTAGGTCACTATGACACAATGCTGTTTGTTGAATTGTAACCTCTTAATAATATTCTACTCTTTCCTATCCATTCTCTCTAACATAAAATCATTAATTGCTATAACATCTTTCATACCACCCCAATCTTTAAATCACATAGCCATAATTTTATTTCAAATCCTCATTAACTGTTAACAGAACTACTCCAAAAGCAATCTTGTCTTCCATTATCTCCCCTTCCTATTCTATCCTTCATTCAGCTGAAAATATAATCTTTTTAAACTTAAAAACTGATTGTGATCCCTCAGTTCAAGAATATTTAAAAGCTCCCTTGTGCCTATAGGAATAAGTACAAACTCTTATGCTTTGCGACTAATATCCTTTACAATCTGTCCTCAGCTTATCATTAGTAGTCTAATCACTATTATTACCTTTTACACATTCTGCCTTTAGAATTTAGGAAAACCAGCTTCTGAGCTGATCCCGGACCTCTCCTCTTCACCTCTCCACCTTTGCCTAAGTGATTTCTGATGATGGGGATAGTCATTTCTGATTTATTTTCCCTTGTTTTCCTTAAGGTAAATTATGTGTCACAGGCTTATTCTTCCTTCTTAAAGTTCATATGGAATATAAGCCAAAATAATTTTCTTTTAAAATTCTACATCTAGTACTAAGTATAATATCTTATGCTTTTTCTTTATTAATGTCTCCTCTGTGATTTTATTAGTGCAGATTGTTCCTAGTAAAGAAATTCCTCTACCAATGGAATTTGACACATTCTACAATTTTTGATCTTGGATTGTTTTGTGGGACACTGACAGTTTAGATGACTTGCTCAGGGACTGTCCAGTGTTGATCAGAGATGAAAAATAAACCCAAATCTTTTTGCCTCTGAATCTATTTTCTCCCAATTATACTGTGATGCCTCAGACAAATGTATTTCAAATGTTTGTCATGCACAGTTGAAAGATATTTAATCAATGCTTCTTGATTATGAATTAGATTAGTATTTTAAAATTATGACAGAGCCCTTTTTATAGAAGAAATTTGGAATCAGTGATCTATCCTACTTTGTGTGGGATCAACTTTATTTATTTATGGCTTTTTCTTTTATAGGAAAATTCTTGTGATATTCAGTAAGTTATGCCTATTTCTAGGAACTACTTTAAACTGATTGAAGCATTACAAATAACCTTTGCAGGAGAAAAAATATTCCATGGTTTCAGCTTAAAACATAGTAGGCATAATAAACTCTGTAAATTAAAAAATTAAAATTTGCATATGCTGAAGTGGTGGTGAAATAAAGGCAACTTTCTTCCTTTATGCTGCAGTTATTCAGTCATTTTTGACTCTGACCCTATTTGAATATTCTTAGTAAAGATAATGGAAGTATCTTTTCCTTTTCCTTTTCCATTTCCATTTCCTTCTCTAGCTCATATTATACATGAGGAACTGAGCAAAACAGGATCACAAAGCTAAGTATTTGAGAACAGATTTAAATACATGATGATAACTCTTCCTGACTTCAGGCCCAGCACTCTATTCATTGCACCACCTAACCTGCCCATTATTCTTCCCTTAAAATTCTCATCCTCTCCCAGCCTTGACTTATTTTGTTAAAATTGTTACTCTTTCTTTTGGTTTAGCTCATCTTTTTCATAAACTTTTCCCACTTGAACAATTTGACTCCTAAGAATGTAGCATAATGAATGTTTCCAACTAAGTATTTAGGGTTCCTCAAAAAATGAATGCTATAAAATGCCATGTAATGGAATAGTCTATGTGGAGAAACAAAGGAGTAAATAAAAACACATTATTCAGTCATATGCAAACATCTATTCTTGAAAACCTTACAGAATGATTTTGGGATCTCTATTGTTCTAGATTCAATGCAACTATTAGATAAGATCCTCACAGCTTTGTTCATATAAAGTTGTCTAATTTTAGTTCTCTTACACAGTAGTCTTTTTGCTGTTAGTTGTTATTGTAGCTTGGAACTGAAAGATCTTTTTTTTACAATACATCAAAGATTAGCTTTCAAGATTATCATGCACATTTTACTGTGGATTATCTACTTCCCATCTTAAAATTGGGCTATAACATGTTCATTCATTTGTCATGACCAAGTATCACAAATTTCAGAAAATAAGATTATGCTTTACATAAAATCATTGAAATTTACAACTAGGAAGGATTTGATGAATAGTAAAGAATAAATCTATCATTTCAAAGATTAGAAAATTGAGATCAGAGAGAAGAAATGTCTTTATCTAAATGATGCAGAAATAAAATGACAGGATTATGATTATAGCTCCTGTCTCCCAACTCTTGGTCAGGTACCTTGTGTGCTATGATTATGTTATTCTTATTTAAGCTCTCCTTACTCTCTTAGCATGGATAATCAAATGTACTATCTTAAATTTCCTAAAGCAAATAGCAAATTAAGTAGAATTACTCAAACTTTTAGAGAGACATTGAATGAAAGAGATGAAGAAAAAAACTGGTCACACTATATCTAAAATCATCATGGAAACAATTTCCGTGACCAATTTTTGAAAAGATGTCAAAAGGCATGACCTTATGACTCCTTTATCCAAAGTTCCTTTTATTAAGGTTAAAGTTTTCAAATCCCCTTTTCTTATAGCAATTGTCCTTTTCTAGGACCTATTCTGGCACAGACACAACCTGGCACTAAGTTGAACCTTGTCCTTTATGATGACACTGTTGAACAGATCAGAATGCCAGTGATTCCACTCTCTACATTTCAATGAAATGCCAAGCTTTCATCCTTCAGGGACCCTATGAGCAGTTACCCTTACCTACTGAAAGATTATGAATGATTGCCATTGCCATCTTCTTCATAGAAGTATTTGATAAAACATTTTGCCCAAGTTAGATTTATGGACCAATCTGAATTGTTTCTATAAGTTTTTGTTGGTTTGTTGATTTTAAGATGGATTTGCTTAAGTTCTCATCAAGTTAGAATTTTTAAAAGTGAAAAATTATAAATTAAATCTTAGGTACTTTTAAAACATGTATTACACTGTCATTTTTATTTTAAAATTTCTCATAAATCACACATTCCTGAAATACATTCAATCTTTTCCTTTGACTCTTAGGATCCTACATTTCATTCAAAGGTCTCCACAAATGTTATTTACTAAATGAAATCTTTCCTGATCTCACCAATTATTAAGACCATCACCCCAAAGTATCTTATATTTATGTTGAATATATTCTCTATTTAATTACATGTGTATATGTTGTTTCCATCATTAGAACTGCATCTCCTAAAGGTCAATTTAAGTACTATTTAAGGTTTACATTTTGTTCACAAGTATCAGGCTGGACAGTTAGTGAATAAAGTCTTGTTGATTGATTGACATTTGAAATTTCTTACAAACTTTTTAGCAGCCACATGTGGGTAGTCTGTGTGTTTTACTACTCCTGTTTCATATTTTGTTATGTTTACCTATTTGCATTGCTTACTAAATAGAAAAATGAGGATCAGTATAGAGTTTATGGTGAACACAAGTTTAGGGAGTTTTATGTTATCATAAATATAAAATGAGTTTATGTCCCATCAGTTTAGAAATGTCAATTTAACTCGATATGACACTTTAGCTCCTACAAATAGTGACTGAAATATGTATGCTCCTCATTACTTCACAGCTATATTAGTATGAATTTATGAAAAATCAAAGTTTTCTGTCCAGATCCATTCATTGGAGAGTTATGGCTGCCAACCCTGTACCCTGATTCATAGACAAGGAGTTAAGTGGGACTCAGCAGAGTGGAGTTCACTTTATTGATCCAAGCACTTTTATTCAATAGGGTTATATAATCAAAGGTATACACAGAGCATGTGCCAACTTCCAAGAATTTTTTTTTTTTGTTCTAGAGATGCAACATATGGTCATGTATGCCTTATGTCTCTGGTTTATGTCAGATACTCCTTGACAAGATTTTGTCATATTTATGATTCCAAGAACACACTGTAATTGCAGATATTCAGACATTCTGATGCCAATTCAAGTTTATCCTGTTGTTATATATGTCTATGCTGACCTTAGAAGTAGGCAGGGGTTAATCAACACTAAAGAAAGGCATTTTTACTGTTCCGACACTATTGCTGCTTATAAATCCAGGAGATAGCAAAAGCTCTCATGACCCTGCAGAGGGTCACAGATAATGGGGAACCCTGGGTGAGTTATAAGATCCCTTAGTCCAGTAAAAGGAACTCTGCTAACAATGTCTGGTTCTGCTCCCCACCTCCCCTATGGGCTTTCAGCCTTGCTTAGAAGTCAGGGGTCAATGACAGCCTGTGTTGTAATTAAAGCAGAGTGATAACAGGGGGCAAAGAGTCATCTACACACAATAGCTACTTATTTATGTGGTTCTGCTTGAGCAGTATATGGTTAGGGCATGTGCAGTGTGCTATTTTTATATAAAGGTATTAGGTTATATAAGGCTGAGAGAGTTTGGAATAAACAGACTCCATATATGACCATCCATGTGAATCCTGCCTCTTCACTCCTCTTCTAAGACCAAAGACTCAGGCTGCTACAAGATCCTCCAGAGAGCAAGTCTGGACTTTACATGTTCCCTAACTTCTCCGGAAACTGCTAGTCTATGGGAAGGGGGCGGGAATTTGGAGCTAGCTCTGATGTAGTTAGCAGAGTTCCTGGAAGCCAAAAGGTTTTTATAACTTTTGTCTGCAGTTTCCCCACTATCTGTGTCACTTAACAGTTTTCTTTCTCATTCTTATCTTTCCTTCTAGTTTTCCCCCAAAAAGGCAATGGAATATTTGTATATAGAAGCAAAGATATAAAGATATGTCAAGCAATGAAAAACATATATCTGACAGCAAGCATCATATGTAATAGAGTAAAACTAGAACCATTCCCAATAAGATCAGCAGTGAAACAAGGCTGCCCACTCTCACCAGTATTATTTAATATTGTCTTAGAAATGTTAGCTTTGGCAGTAAGAGAAGAAAAAGAGATTAAAGGAATTAGAGTAGGTAATGAGGAAACCAAATTATCACTCTTTGCAGATGACATGATGATATATGTAGAGAACCCTAAAGACTCAACTAAAAAACTACTAGAAACAATTCACAACTTTAGCAAAGTTGTGCTTTGCTAAATGCAGGATACAAAATAAATCCACATAAATCATCAGCATTTTTATATATTTCCAATAAAGTTCAGCAGCAAGAGATACAAAAAGAAATTCCATTCAAAATAACTGTTGATAGTATAAAATATTTGGGAATTTATCTGCCAAGGGATAGTCAGGAACTATATGAACTAAACTACAAAACACTCTCCACACAAATAAAATAGAGCTAGTCAATTGGAAAAACTTAAAATGCTCATGGGTAGGACAAGTAAATATAATAAAAATGACAATACTACCCAAACTAATTTACTTATTTAGTGCCATACAAATCAAATTCCCAAGAAATTATCTTACAGATCTAGAAAAAATAGTAGCAAAGTTCATTTGGAAGAACAAAAGGCCAAGAATTTCAAGGGGATTAATGAAAAAAAAGGCTGACGATGGTGGACTTGCTGTACCAGATCTAAAACTATATTACAAAGCAGCAGTCATCAAAACCATTTGGTACTGGCTAAGAAATAGAGTAGTCGATCAGTGGAATAGGATACAATCACAAGACAAGGCAATAACTATAGGAATTTAGTCTTTGATAAACCCAAAGACCCCAGCTTTTGGGATAAGTACTCACTATTTGACAAAAACTGCTGGGAAAACTGGAAACTAGTGTGGAAGAAATTAGTGCTTGACCCACATCTAACACCACATACCAAGATAAGATCTAAATGGGTTCATGATCTGGATATAAAGAGTGATATTATAAGTAAATTAGAGGAACGTAGTATAGTTTACCTCTCAGACCTATGGAAAGGGAATAAATTTATGTCCAAAGAAGAACTGGAACTCTTAATTGAAAATCAGACAGATAACTTTGACTATATTAAGTTAAAAAGTTTTTGTACAAACAAAATCAATGCAGACAAGATTAGGAGGGAAGCAATAAATTGGGAAATCATCTTTACATTCAAGGGTTCTGATAAAGGTCTCATCTCTAAAATATATAGAGAATTGTCTCATATTTATAAAAATTCAAGCCATTCTCCAATCAATAAATGGTCGAAGGATATGAACAGACAATTTTCAGAGGATGAAATTAAAACTATTTCTAGTCATATGAAAAGGTGCTCCAAATCACTATTGATGAGAGAAATGCAAATCAAGACAACCCTGAGGTACCACTACCCACCTGTCAGATTGGCTAAAATGACAGGAAAAGTTAATGATGAATGTTGGAGGGGATGTGGGAGGGCTGGGACACTGATGCATTGTTGGTGGAGCTGTGAACGGATCCAGCCATTCTGGAGAGCAATTTGGAGCTATGCTCAAAAAGTTATCAAACTGTGCATACCCTTTGACTCAGCAGCATTTCTATTGGGCTTATATCCCAAAGAAATCATCAAGGAAGGAAAGGGCCCCACATGTGCAAGAATGTTTGTGGCAGCCCTTTTTGTAGTGGCTAGAAACTGGAAATTGAATAGATGCCCTTCAATTGGAGAATGGCTGAATAAATTATGGTATATGAATATTATGGAATATTATTCTGTAAGAAATGACCAGCAACATGATTTCAGAGAGGCCTGAAGAGACTTGCATGAACTGATGCTGAATGAAATGAGCAGAACCAGGAGATCATTATACACGGCAACAACAGTAATATATGATGATCAATTCTGATGGACATGGCTCTCTTCAACAATGAAATGTTTCAAACCACCTCCAATTGTTCACTGAAGAAAGCCATATACACCCAGAGAGAGGGATGTGAAATGTGGACCACAACATAACATTCTCATACTCCTTGATTGATGTTTGCTTACATTGTGTTTCCTTTATCTGATATATCGTTTGTGTAGATAAGATTTTTCTTGCACAACAATGATAAGTTTGGAAATATGTATACATATATTCGATTTGCCAATATTTTAACATAATTAACATGTAGTGGATATCCTGCCATCTAGGGGAGGGGTGGAGAGTTGGGAGGAAAATTTGTAACAGAAAGCTATGTAAGGGTTAATGTTGAAGAATTACCCACACATATGTTATGCAAATAAAATAAAATTAATTAATTAATTAATTAAAAAAAAGAAAGAAAAACATATGTCTGCTCCTGAACATGGAGGAGTTAGAGAGTATTAGGTATTATCATGATCCATAGGTGTCATGAGTGCCATTTTAAATTATTGTGAAAGATAAGCAAATTACATTTTTTTTCTGTATTTGGTATGTTACCATATAAAGTGATTTTACACATTTACAACCCTAATTATATACAAATAAATGCTTTAATCAAGGAAATGTGAGGAATACAAGGAAGGCAGATCCCCACTCTTCATAGAGCTTATAACAGCATTGTTATCTTATATAAATCTTCTCTTATTTTCTTCTTTTTTCAGAACTCAAAGTAAGTTGTTTGTTCAAATTTGCATATACACATGTCACACATATACAAACATCAATACATATATATGTACATTTTATATTTGTGAGTATTCTTTTTGTGTGGGTGAGTGAGTGTATTGATCAGCATAATTTTGAAAATAAATATCCTTTATTTTCATTGATAAAGCACATCATTTTATTAAAGCCAAAGTGTTCCTAAAAATGCCATTTAGCTCACAGAAAGGAAAATTTTTTCCAGATTTATTTGGGAAAATTAGTCACCCTGAGGGATTATATATACCAAATCCTTTTGCCTATATTTATGTCATGACCATATGTTTGATTGTGTTAGCATATTCTACTAGATGCCTACTTGTTAAACTCTTTTTAAAAGAAATGTAATTTTGACTATGGAAAACTTGACAGTATTATTTAGTCTAAAAGTGTATAACATTCTCAAAGGAAAGATCACAGTTTAAATCTTTTTATTGATTACATATTCTTTTTTTTTCTTTTTGGGGGCAATTTACTAAATCAAACAATTAATTGATGCTTTTAAATTTTTCCAAGGCATGTTTAAAACAATTTTTATTTGTTTTTAAAACTTTGAGTTTTAAATTCTCTCCCTTTTCCTTACCCCAATCCTCAATGAGAAAGCACATGTGAAGTTATGTAAAATATTTCCAGAAAAGTTTTGTGAAAGAAAACATAAATCTCCCCTCCTAAATACACATGCGCAGACACAAAAAATCACCAGAAAAAAAAGTTGAAAAAGAGAGAGAGAGACAGAGAGTGAGAGAGAGAGACAGACAGAGAGACAGACAGAGAGACAGACAGACAGAGAGAGAGAGAGAGAGCTCAGAGGGAGAGAAGAAGGAGGAGGAGGAAAAGAAGGAAGAGGTGAAAGAGGAGGAGGAAGAGGAGGAAGAGAAAGAGGATGAGGAAGAGAAAGAGGAGGAGGAAGAGAAAGAGGAGGAGGAGGAGGAAGAAAAAGAGGAGGAGGAAAAGGAGGAGGGAGAAAGGGTGGGAGAAAGGGAGAAAAGAGAGAGAGAGAGAGAGAGAGAGAGAGAGAGAGAGAGAGAGAGAGA
>JAJPUD010010346.1:46809-63333 GCA_023553655.1 Myrmecobius fasciatus
AGAGAGAGAGAGAGAGAGAGAGAGAGAGAGAGAGAGAGAGAGAGAGAGAGAGAGAATGATTCAGTCTTTATTCAGATACAATCAATTATTCCTCTTTCTATGGATAGGATTTTTCATCAAACATCTTCCAGAGTAGTTGTACATCATTGTATTGATGAGAAGAGCAAAGTCATTCTCAGCTGATAATTCCACATTTCCATTCCTTTGTACACAGCACTATTCATTTTCCCTAAGTTCTAAGAAAATTTTCCAGTTTATTGTGAGAGCATTCTGCTGATCATTTCTTTTACTACAATAGTATTCTATCATAATCATATACCACATTTTATTCAGCCATTTCTAATTGATGGACATACCTTCAGTTTCTAATAATTTGCCCTGAGAAAAGAGCTGCTATAAATATTTTTGTAGATATAGGTCCTTTTCCCTTTAAAAAAATCTTTTCTGGGGTTTATGCCTAGTAGTAGTATTGTTAGCTCAAAAGATATAAATGATTTTATAACCCTTTGGGCATACTTCATATCCTGGGCATAATTCATTTATCAATTGGAGCATGGCTCTTATTAAGTCCTTTATGGTTTCATTTTCCTGATTACCTCCTTTTTCTTCTCCTGAATACTATATTTCAAAATCATATTTTCTATTCAGCTTTGGTCTTTTCATCTTGAATGCTTGAAAACTCTCTATTTCATTGAATATCCACCTTTTTTTCCCTGAAAGATTATTTTCTGTTTTGCTAGGTGGGTGATTCTTGGTTGTAATCCTAACTCCATTGCTCTCCAGAATATCATATAACAAGTCCTCTGGTCTTTTAAGAAAGAAGCTGCTAAATGTTCTGATACTGACTGTGGATCCACTATATTTAAATTATTGTTTTTAGATTTTGCATTATTTTCTTTTTGACTTGGGAGTTCAGGGATTTGACTATCATCCTGGGAGTTTTCCTTTTGAGATCCCTTTCAGGAGATGAATGGTGGGGTCTTCAATTTCTATTTTACTCTCTGGTTCTAGGATATCAGGACAATTTTCCTTGATAACTACTTGAAAGATGATATCCAGGCTACTTTTGATCATGACATTCAGGTAGACCAATAATTTTAAAATTATCTCTTCTGGATCTATTTTTCCAGATCACTTGTTTTTTCCAATTAGATATATTTTTTCCATTTCTTTTCTTTTTTTTTGCTTGCTTTATTGTATCTTTATTTCTCATAAAGTCATTAACTTTATTTGCTTAATTATCATTTTTAAGGAATTTCTTTTTCCACACAGCTTTTGTATCTCTTTTTTTCCTTTTGGCCAATTTTGCTTTTTAAGACATTTTTTCTTCATTAGTTTTTTGTATTTCCTTTTGTACCACTATCAATTCTCTTCCTAATATTTCCTCTCTCTCTTTGCTTCAGTTTCAAAATTCCTTTTGAGCTTTTCCATAGCCTGAAGCCAATTCTTATTTTTCTTGGATGCTTTGAATGTAAAAGAGGAGTTTTGACTTTGTTATCTCTGTAATGTGTGTTTTGATTTTCCGTTTCACCATAGTGACTTTCCATTGCTCATTTTCCTAGTCTAATGATTTATTTTTAACTTTTTGTTAAAGTAGGGCTCTGTTTTCAAGTTGGAGGATGCATTGTACCAAGTTAACTTTTAGGAGTGTCACTATCGCTCTGTAGCTGTAATATCTAGTATGCTTAAGCAGCATTTTTTTTCCTCAATGGTAATAAAGAGAGCAGTGAGCTGAGGCCTCTGCAAATTGCCATATCCACCACTGCCCACATTCACTTCTGGTGTGTTGGTTTCCTAAGACCTTCTCATTCTACTGACAAATCTTTACTGATGACCTTCCAATTTATCTTTGGTGTCTCTGGACTGAGAAGTCTAGAAACAATTATTGCTACTGACTCAGAGACCCATTGCTGTTTTTTCTGCCATGGGGACAGAATTGGGGTCAGAGCTAGGACTGAGCTGGTGAAGCCTACACTGGAATTGTGAACTGGGATCCCACCCTGTTGCCACAAACCTTTACTGCTGACTTTGTAAGTGGTCTCCAGCTGGAAAATATTCTTTTTTTATTTATTTTAATATTTTATTAAAGCTTTTTATTTGCAAAACACAATGCAAGCAAACATCAACAGAGAACATGAAAATGTTATGTTGTGGTCCACATTTCCTATCCCTCTCTCTGGGTGTATATTGCTTTCTTCATTGAACAATTGGAACTGATGTGAAACATTTCATTGTTGAAGAGAGCCATGTCCATCACAATTAATCATCATATTGTCTTCTTGTTGCTGTGTATAATGGTCTCCTGGTTCTGCTCATTTCATTCAGCATCAGTTCATGCAAGTCTCTCCAGGTCTCTCTGAAATCATCCTGCTGGTCGTTTCTTATAGAACAATTAATATGCCATAGCATTCATATACCATAATTTATTCAGTCATTGTTCAATTGATGGGCATCCATTCAGTTTCCAGTTTCTAGCCACTACAAAAAGGGATGCCACAAAACTTTTTGCTCATGTGGGTCCCTTTCCTTCCTTTAAGATCTCTTTGGGATATAAGCCCAGTAGAAATACTGCTGAGTCAAAGGGTATGCACAATTTGATCACTTTTTGAGCATATTTCCAAATTGCTCTCAGCTGGAAAATATTCTACTCCATTATTTTGCATGTTTTGACAATCTAAATTTTATTTCTAATCATTATTTAATGGAATTTGGAGTGGTTTGGGGCAGAGGTGATTAAGTTCCTGCCTTTATTCCACTAACTTGGCTCCACCTTTTGATAACAAATTCTTAACTCTTCTTTGAACATATATTTTAGTAATAAAACTCATAAGATTAGATGGAAAAAGCACTAAATTGTTACACTGTTAACTGTGAAAATTTCTCTGGTTTAGCATGATCTTATTTCTAGTATCATAAAGAGCAGCTTGCCTGTCTTTTGCAATTTTGGTAATATCATTTGCAAAGCCAAGAATATCTTCAATTTGTTTATACACCATCCCAAATATTTTAATTGAAGTTTTATTTTCCTCTTTGTGATTTCCAATACATATTTTGCTCATTTGGAACTAGTTAGGATACCCATAAATTGGGGGATGGCAGATTTTGGCCATAAGAGGATGAAGACAAAGAACAAACAAATGAATATAGGTTCCAAATATAATTTTTAGAAAGTGTGTAGTGATCTTATCTGTTTCAAGAAAACTTAGAATAGCTTATGAATATTAGATTTCTAGTTTCAAACATACACACAAAAATCATATATAATGTAATAATTAACCATTTCCCATGAGTTTCAAGTAAGGTTCAGGAAAAAATGTTATAGTCATAAATATGCTTTTCATACAGTGAAATTCATAAAATGAGAAAAGCCAGAGAATCAAATACAGAGAGATAGAAACAAGAGAAGAGACAGGGATAAAGAGAGAGAGAATGCATTTTTATATTTAATGCAGAGACTAGAATATGAGCATGGCATGTTTGATTTTTTTAGCCAGTTTTTCAAGCTTTTGTTTATTCTTAAATTTAGGACAGAGCATTTTACAAGTTGTTTTTTTGTTTTGTTTTGTTTTGTTTTTGTTTTTTAGCAAAGCCCCATCTCACTTCTCCCCAAACAACAACAACAAAAAAAAGCCACATCTCAAATTTGGTTTAAGACATTTATTTATTACTTGTGTCATTAGACAAAGCATTTGCATCCACTACTGATGCTAGGCATATTAAATTTATATAATAATCTTTCTCTGATTTTGCTATTGTCCATTCATTATTAATCCCTCTAGAATACACCTAGTTGAAGATGGCTAGGTGAAGGCAGAAGACCATCCCAAATTTGAAGAAATTATCAATGCACCTAATTGCATTTTCTGAGGTGGATAATTCCCCTAGGCTATTATATTTCACCAAGAGCTAATCTCATGTTCAACTTCAAAATAAATAAGAAAACTTATTTTTTGTCTTTATAACCTTAAGCCAAAAGAGTGCCTTGTACACAGTCAACATTTAATAAGTACTTGTTCAATGATTAAATTAAATGCAAAAAAACCCTAATAATGTAGTTTCACCTAGATTCATAAGCCAAGCTCAGAAAGATGATATATAATCATTCCAAGACTATAAAACTGGGCATTGAGAATTCCAAAAGCTAAACAACTTTCCTAGGATCACAAAGAATTATTTTTCCAGTCCAATAACATAAATTGAATCTTCTTCCATTATAACTAATGTTCTTTATGTTGTAGCAATGCTTTATAATGTGACTGAATCTTTGACAAATAAGTCTTTTATATTTAGTACCTCACATATATTTATAGGTTCCACCTACTCAAACTGACATTTTGACTGGTTTCTTGGCATTTTGAGATGTATTTAAATAGACTACATTTATAAAATAAAGTATATTCTATTATATTTTACCTCATTGCTTGGAGTCTAACATATTTTTTAACTTGTGGTATAAGAATATCTCATCTTTTAGCTTGGGTTTTTGTTTTGTTTTGTTTTGACTTTTTTATTAAAGCTTTTTATTTTGAAAACATATACATGAATAATTCTTGAATATTAATCCTTGCAAAAACTTGTGTTTCAATTTTCCCCACCCTTCCCCCAACTCCATCCTCTTGATGTTAAGTATATGTTAAACATGGTAGAAATATGTTAAATCCAATATATGCATACATATTTATGCAATTATTATATTATTCAAGAAAAATCAAATAAAACCAGAAAATAAAATGAGAAAGAAAATAAAATGCATTCCAAGAACAACAAAAAGTGTGAAAATGCTATGTTGTGAACTCAGTTCCCACAGTCCTCTCTCTAGTTGTAGATGTCTCTCTTCATCACAAGATCATTGGAATTGGTCCGAATCATCTCATTGTTAACGAGAGTCATGTCTGTCAGAATTAATCATTGTATAATATTGTTTCCATGTACAATTATCTTCCGGTTCTTCTCATTTCACTTAGCATCAGTTCATATAAGTTTCTCCAGGTTTCTCTGAAACCATC
The DNA here is from genome assembly GCA_023553655.1 of Myrmecobius fasciatus. NCBI lineage: Eukaryota > Metazoa > Chordata > Mammalia > Dasyuromorphia > Myrmecobiidae > Myrmecobius > Myrmecobius fasciatus. The sequence continues at coordinate 51,816 of JAJPUD010010346.1, forward strand.
CTGCTGATCATTTCTTACAGAACAATAATATTCCATAACCTTTATATATCGTAAATTATACAGCCATTACCCAAATGATGAGCATCCACTCAGTTTCCAGTTTCCTGCCACTGTAAAAAGGACTGCCACAAACATTTTTTGCACTTATGGATCTCTTTCTACTTTTAAGACCTCTTTGGGATATAAGCCCAGTAGAAATACTGCTGGACCAAATGGTATGCATAGTTTGATAACATTTTGAGCATAGTTCCAAATTGCTCTCCAGTATGGTTGGATCCATTCACAATTCCATGAACAATGCATTGATGTTCCAGTTTTCCCACATCCTCTCCAACATCATTTTTATTTTTTCCTGTTATATTAGCCAGTCTGAAAGGTGTGTAGTGGTATGTCAGAGTTGTCTTAATTTCCACTTCTCTAATCAATAATGATTAAGAGCATCTTTTCATATGACTGGAAATGGTTTCATTTTTTTAATTTTTTTTTTTTTTGCTGAGACAATTGGGGTTAAGTTACTTGCTCAGTTTCACACAGCTAAAAAGTATTAAGATTTGAACTCAGGTCCTCCTGACTTCAGGACTGGTGCTCTATCCACTGTGCCACCTAGCTGCCCCTGGTTTCAATTTCTTTATCTGAAAATTGTCCATATTATTTGACCATTTATCAATTGGTGAATACCTTGAATACTGATAAATTTGAGTCAATACTCTATATATTTTAAAATTAGATCTTTATCAGATCCTTGAATGTAAAAATGTTTTCCAAGTTTGTTTCCCTTCTAAACTTGTGTGCATTTGATTTGTTTGTACAAAAACCTTTTAACTTAATATAACAAAAATTAGCTATTTGGTGACCTATAATGAGCTCCAGTTTACCTTTGATCAAAAATTCCTTCCTCAGGAAAGGGCCCCACATGTGCAAGAATGTTTGTGGCAGCCCTTTTTGTAGTGGCTAGAAACTGGAAACTGAATGGATGCCCATCAATTGGAGAATGGCTGAATAAATTATGGTATATAAATATTATGGAATATTATTGTTCTGTAAGAAATGACCAGCAGGACAATTTCAGAGAGGCCTGGAGAGACTTACATGAACTGATACTGAGTGAAATGAGCAGAACCAGGAGATCATTATACATGGCAACAACAATGCTATATGATGATGGGGCAAGTAGGTGGCTCAATGGATAGAAGACCAGCCCTGAAGTCAGGAGGACCTGAGTTCAAATCTGGTCTCAGACACTTAACATTCCCTAGCTGTGTGACCCTGGGCAAGTCACTTAACCTCAATTGCCTCAGCAAAAAACAAAAAAAAAATACTATATGACAATCAATTCTGATGGACATGGCTCTCTTCCACCATGAAATGTTTCAAACCACTTCCAATTGTTCACTGAAGAAAGCCATATACACCCAGAGAGAGGGATATGAAATGGGGACCACAACAAAACATTTTCATGCTCTCAATTGATGTTTGCTTGCATTGTGTTTCCTTTATCTGATTTTTCTTTCTTATAGATACGATTTTTCTTGCACAGCAATGATGTATGGAAATATGTATACATATATTCGATTTGTCAAGTATTTTAACATAATTAACATGTAGTGAATATCCTGGCATCTAGGGGAGGGGTAGGGAGTAGGGAGGTAAAATTTGTAACAGAAAGCTTTGTAAGGGTTAATGTTGAAGAATTATCCATACATATGTTTTGCAAATAAAAAAAAAATTCCTTCCTCATCCAAACTATCCTATATTCTTCTAATTTGCTTACAAAAGCACTCTTTATGTTTAAATCACGAATCCTTGGTATGTGGTGTTAGGTATAGGTCAATGCCTAGTTTCTACCATACTAGTTTCCAATTTTCCCAGCAGTCTTTGTTAAATAATGAGTTCTTATCCCAAAATCTGAAGTCTTTGAGTTGTCAAACACTAGATTACTATACTCATTGATTATTTTGCCCTGTGAACCAAACCTATTCCACTGATAAACAACTCTATTTCTTAGCCAGTACCAAATGGTTTTGATGAAAGCTACTGTATAATACAATTTTAGATCTGACACAGCTAGGCCATTTTCCTTTGCATTTTTTCATTAATTCTTTTGAGATTCTTGAAATTTTGTTCTTTCAGATGAACTTTGTTATTATTTTTTCTAGATCTGTAAAATAATTTCTTAGGAATTTGATCGGTATTTCACTAATAAGTATATCAATTTAGGTAGCGTTGTCATTTTTATTATATTCACTCAGTTTATCCAAGAGCACTTGATATTTTCCAAGTATTTAAATATGATTTTATTTGTGTACAAAGTGTTTTGTTGTTGTGTTCATATAGTTCCTGACTTTGCCTTGGCAGGTAGATTCCCAAATATTTTATAATATAAACAGTTATTTTAAATAGAATTTCTTTGTATCTCTTGCTGCTGAACTTTGTTGGTAATATATAAAAATTCTATTGATTTCTATGGATTTATTTTGTGTCCTGCAACTTTGCTGAAGTTGTGGATTGTGTCTAGTAGTTTTTGAGTTAATTCTCTAGTGTTCTCTAAGTATACCATCATATCATCTGCAGAGAATGATAATTTGGTTTCCTCATGACCTACTCTAATTTCTTTAATCTCTTTTTCTTCTCATTGCCAAAACTAACATTTCTAATACAATACTGAATAGTAATGGTGCCAATGGGTGACTTTGTTTCACCCCTGATCTTATTGGGAATGGTTTTAGTTTATGCCCATTACATATGATGTTTGCTGGTGGTTTTATATAGATGGCACTGATCATTTTAAGGAAAAGTGCATTTATTCCTACATTCTCTAGTGTTTTTAATATGAATGGTTCTTCGGTTTTATCAAAAATTTTTCTGCATCTATTGAGATAATCATATGATTTTTTTTAAATTTGGTTATTGATATAGTCAATTATACTGATAGTTTTCCTAATATTGAACCAGCCCTGCATTCTTGGTATAAATCCTACTTGATCATGGGGAATTATCCTGGGGATGACTTTCTGTATTCTCTTTGCTAGTATTTTAATTAAGAGTTTTGCATCAGTATTCATTAGGAAGATTGGTCTATATTTTTCCCTCTATTTTCATCCTACCTGGTTTAGGTATCAGCACCATGACTGTGTTATAAAAGAAATTTGGTAGGAGAACTTCTTTCCCTATTTTTCATATAGTTTGTGTAGTACTGGAGTTAATTGCTTTTTAAATGTTTGAGAGGGGGCAGCTATATGATGCAGTGGATAGAGCATCAGCCCTGAAGTCAGGAGGACCTCAGGTCAAATAAGACCTCAGACACTTAGCACATCCTAGCTGTGTGACCCTGGAAAAGTGCCTTAACCCCAATTTCCTCAGGGAAAAAAATGTTTGGTAGAATACTCTAAAATGGGACTATTTGAAAACTTTTAAAAATTACTCTTGTGTTAATTGGGGTAGTGTATATTTATTCTCCATTTCACTTAGGTTATCAAATTTATTGACATAAATTTGGACATAATATTTTCTAAATATTACTCTAATAATAACTTCTAAATATTGCTCTAATTTCCTATTCATTGGTGAAAAGTTCTCCTTTTTCATTTTTGAGCCTAACAATTAGATTTTCCTCTTTTCTTTTTCTAATCAAATAAACTAAAGGTTTATCTATTCTGTTTGTTTTTCATAAACCCAACTATTAGTTTTATTTATTAATTTGATAATTTTCTTACTTTCAATTTTATTGATCTCCCATTTTAATTTTAGAATTTCAAATTTAGTATTTAATTGGGGGAGGGGGATTAATTTGTTCTTTTTCTAGCTTTTTTAGTTATAAGTCCAATTCATTGATCTTCTCTGTTTTCTATTTTATGCAAGGAAGCATCTAGGAATATAAACTTTCCCCCTATTATCTCATTGTATTTCAGAATTGTGTTAACTTCTTATATCAATTCATAAAAATATAGCTTGTTACATGTAAAGACATTATTTTAAGCAATGGGCATATAGATATAAGGCTAAGAGATCAGACTCAAAGAGAAAAGATAATTTTGTTTTGGGTCTGCTTTCTTTCTCCTAGCTATCAAATCCTTTGATCTATAGCTTCTCCATTAGACAAATTTTACTTTAAAGTGTATCAAAAAGCATTAACTGGTAACCTGAAGGATTCCAGATCATATAACCTGTACTTGGAATGAATAAGAAATAGTAGGGTACTAAACATTCTGCTACCTTCTTACCATTTCAGCACTTACCATTTCAGTTTTTCATAGACCACAAGAGCTAAAATCACACAAAATGAGTATTTCACAAATCCTTAATAAAGAAATTTAAATTAAGGGATATTTTCACTGGACAACTTATCTTCGAAATGGGAAAATCATTGATTAATTTACAGTACTTAAACATAAATTGTTGTAAAGCTGAAAATAATATTTAAACTACATCTACCATGCATAAAAGAAAACAATAAACTCCATCACCATCACCACTACAATAACAATTTAAAAATGCATCTGTTCTTTGAGACCATAGTTTTGATTGACATTTTCTTTTCAAGAGTTGTTGACTGTGGCAGCTAGGTGACAAAGTGGATAGAGCCCCAGTGCTGAAGTCAGGAGGACCTGAGTTCAAATCTGGACTTAGACACTTGACACTTCCTAGCTGTGTGACTCTGGGCTTAACCCCACATAACCCCAATTGCCTCAGCAAAAACAAAAAAAAAAAGAAAGAGTTGTTGATTGAGGAATACTATCTAATATGCACTGCTCTTCCTGTTAAAATGACTTGTTATTAAAGGGAGAAAATTCATTTGAGATCAGTTTTCATATTAGAACATGGCATATTATTTATAGCAGTCCTGAACTAAGCAGCACTTGAATATTTTTAGTTTAAGTATTTTCAATTGTTTTTATAGTGATATTTTTATTTTTCCAAATTCTGTCCATGCATTTGATGCAACTAATACCACCTGTTTCAAAGCCACCTGTTTCAGTTTTGAGTCTTTACTATATCCTCTTTAACTCTTTTCTCTCTTTATTTTTTCTCATACTCTTTGCCCCAAGACTGACATCCTCCATCATCTCTCATTTGACTCTTCATAAAGGAAATGTGTCCAAATAGAAAAAAAAAAGTATGAAAATACAGAGCTACTCCAAAAAAACAAATTTCAGAAGTTATTTTCCAAATTCTTAAAGGGGAATAGAGAATAATATATGAATCCATGACTTCTATATTTTATAATTAACTTATGGAGACATTGCTATAACCAATAATAATATTAAAATATGTGAAAAAATCTTTAAAATTTCCTTACTTGTCCTCCCTAATTTAAAATATATTCCCCATTTAGAAAACGTTTTTATTTTTATCATGGAAAAGTCTTTCTTATCTTTGTCCCATAAAGCTACAATCACTTCACTCTCAATATTGAATAATTGCAATCAGGTTCTGTAAAGGAAAAAAAAAACATTTAAAATGAAGAACAAAACAGTTTTATCAGAGTTCAAAGTATTTGGTTATATGTGTGTGCATGTGTGTCTGTATATGTGTCTGTATGTGTGAATCAGACAGAAGAACCTTTATCCTCTCAAAAGTGTTCTTTTTATATAAAACAATAATTGTTATTGAAAATCCTTAAATAAAATATACTGATGTTTTCTATATTTGAAGTACTAATCTCTTCACTAATAAACTAGTTGCCTCATTTTCCCCTTTTGATGATCAAGTTTCTACAGAAAAGTGTCTGAATATTTCTGTGTGTGAGCTGAAATTAATGTTCCAGTTGCAAATCTCATAAGACTCTAGTTGCACAATTATGTTGTATGTCCTCTTGTTGTGGAATCCTAATGAACTGAAAGCTGAAGCTTCATATAATTTGGCTTTGAGTGTCTTATTCTTTTAGTATAAGTGGCATCATTCCCCAAGAATAAAGAATGATATATGTTAATTATCAGTAGCAATGATGATACTCAAATATTGTACTTTATGACAACATCTTTTTCATCTCTAATTTTTCTGTTGTATTGATAAAATGATTTTTAGATGGGATGGAAATTTCTCCCTACCATTTCCAACAATAGATATCTATCCCCCTCTCCAAAAAAATGCATTACATTTACTTATTTTTTCCTATTCCCTCCCCTTTGTATTTAGTGGAAAAGAATACCTTTAAATGAAAGAATAATAGTTGAGAAGACTAAGAAGTTTTCCTAGAAAAAGTTGTTGAAATATTTGCTCTTTGGCTACTCTCAGAGTAAAAACATTAGCTCCTCTTCCCAACTGCAATAGCATCATAATGACATTCTTTATCCCTCAGATCTTTTGGTTTATGCTTCTCTAACCTTCTAGTGGGAGAAAATAAAAACTTCAATCTGGATCCATAGATAATTGGCAAATGGCAAAAGGGAAACTCAATTAGCTCAGATTATTAACACAGACATGCTACATCTGTTCATGGCTGAGTCTGTTTGTCCATAAATATCTATCACATAAATGATGAAAATCAAGTGCTGGCAGATGCACATCCCTCCCCACGACTCTTTCCTCTTTTCTGTCCTGTATTTTGCTTTTAAGTTTTGAGTTTAAATTAAGACTATTTCCCTCTTTTAAAAAACATTTAAAGTCAGGATTTCTCACACTTGGAAAATAACTTAGAATAGACATCTATACATGTTTATGTGTATTTTCCCCCTTGTATTTTACTTGTGCTCTGCTAAAGTAATGTAGGAAAGGGAAACAATCTGTATTCTTGCCATCCTCCTATAGCCCTGAAGGAAAACCTGCTGGGATTGGCCGCAGATGGTTTGATCACAGAAGGAGAATGTGCCCCCTCTCAGTTGCTTTTTCTGTATGCATGATCAAGCAACAGTCAATAGTTTCATGTGCCTCATTAGCTGTGGTGACAGGAAGAAGTATGATTTTCCCAAAATACCTGCCTTTCCTCCAAGATGAGGCCAAAATGTTGAAAAGGAGCCATTGAGAAATGGAATCAATGTGAGTGTGTTTTCATAGCAATTCATCCGTAGTTATTTTTTTCTAGTTAAGAATCATATTTGTCCAATGACTTGTCCTTTAATATCCCATGTGGAAGTTGAAATTGAAACAAAATGAACCTTTTACTTTAAAATTAATAAAATAAGGTCTATTGTTGTCTGATAGTGACTGACACCATCTATTTTTTTTTTCAGAATCAGAAAACATGATGAGGTAAAATCACTGCCATTATTAAAACAACATTTTTTTCGCTCTTCTTATTCAAATTCTTCTCTAATACATAGGGGAAAATAATTTTATGTATTTTAAAAGATCTAAAGTAGTCACCAAATTATTGGTGATAAGTTGAAATCTTTAAAGAATTTCAATAATAATAGAGCAATTTATTTAGGGAGAAGTATAGCAAATAGATTAATCTCTACTGAAAGAAAACAATATCTGCATCACATTTTTGATAATGAGAGATAAGTTATAAAGAAAGAAACATAATTTGATGTTATGTTTCTTGGGATCCTTTTACCTTCCATAAGAACCTTAACTCACCACACCTTTATTCCTTTTTCCCCCACCCCCTTATTCCTGATTAAAATAAGAAAACTTCTCTGTAAGGAAGTCACAGTCTTTAAACACCCTGAGTAGAAACAAAGACATAAAGGCAGTTTTTGGTAATTGGAAAACTTTTATAATCAGTGTAATTGAGAAGTGCAGCTATTTTTTATTTTTTAAATGTAGGAGCTATAGGGAAAATATGAACTAGACATCCAGACATCATGATCATAATGAAGGTTTTCTTAAGAAAAGAAAGGTGGTAGGGGCAGCTAGGTGGCGCAGTGCATAGAGCACCAACCCTGAAGTCAGGAAGACCTGAGTTCAAATCTGGTCTCAGACATGTAACAGCTGTGTGACCCTGGGCAAGTCACTTAACCCCAATTGCCTCAGGGAAAAAAAAAGAAAGGTGGCATAATTAACTAAAAGTATTAATTTTTAGTATTTTTAAAATTGTATTTTGGGGAAGCTAGATGGCACAGTGGATAGAGCACCTGCAGACACTTAATACATACTAGCTGTGTTACCCTAGGCAAGTCACAACCCCAATTGCCTCAGCCAAAAAAAAAATTCACATTTCTTTTTAATGTCTGTCTTTTTCTGTCTCAAAGGGTTAATAATTGAAGAAGTAATATTGCCATTTTAATTGTGCAATTATTTTTAGAAGAAAGGCAGCTGGGCATGGTGGATAGTATAGAATACAGAGACAGAAAAAAGAATACATCCTTCCACTCAAATACACAAATTCAGTGATCTGGGGAATATATTTATTCTCTCAGATCCCTGAACAACTCAAATATTATATATAGCAGAAAATATATATTAATTTGAAAAATTTCTCCCTAAGAGCCCATTGTATCAATGACATTTCAGGGCCAGTAGTATATATGCATATATTCACATGTGTGTATATTTGTGTATGTATATATGGGGGGGTGGGGGAGTGTGTGTTGTGTGTATAAAATAGTAAGGGGATATAAACATTATGTAAGATATACCATGTACCATGTTTCTCTATTTCAAAGTTTACTAAAATTATCAAAATGTTGCTGAAAGTGTACAAGTATCCAAACAGTAGTAAATGAGATGCATTAAGTGCTGTATGCCCACATTGTATATGACTCATCTTGAAGGGGGAAAAATGTGCCCAGTTGTAAGTAGAAATGTTATAAAGGATATTAGGCTATTGTAGAAAAACCTACAAGGATTCTGGGAAACTAATGTTTCTTGTAAACAGTATCCCTTAGAGGTTTTCAATACATTGCCATTAACCATTTATCAAAAAGTTTTCATAAGAATATTACAGAGCTACATTCGTATTGTACATGTCCATTGTAAATTAAGCCGAATTTATATTTGAATACAGAAGTATGTGCTTTAAAGCAAAATTTTCTGCAAACATAAAAAACATTAGCTTTCATTTTATGGTTTACTGTCCTGTTGTAATTCAGTTTATAAACTTTATTCCACTTCACAGTGGTAACTAAGACTTGTCTGAAGCATTTTGACTTGTTACATTTAAGTCTAATTGCAACATTATTATGAAACTTAGCTTCTGCTGGTAACTTGAAACTTGTAATAATCACAAGTAGTTCAATCAGCTCTTGTAAGATTGTTCAGTATTAAATATCTTATAGCACTTATAGGTCCAGATTTCATTCTGAATTGTAGGATTTAATTCCATAACTCATTGTGAATCACTGTTATTTGTTTCCTCTAGTCCCTGCTAAAATGGAAATCTACACCAATTGTTGCCACACTATATCCACACTCTTCAACAATATAACTCAATAGTGGAACTTCAGCATGGGTAGTCAGCACAGGAAAGTCATTTGGATGGAGAGAATTTTCTAAGTGGTTATTTTCTACCTTAGGAAGAATGTTAATAGTAGCAAAACATGTATGATACTTATTGGAGCCATGACTTCAAGAAATTTTCATGCTTTTCAAATCAGAGCAACTGATTTCAGAAAAAAAAATACTTGAATGAGAGTTGGCTACAGGTGAAATGCTGTCACTGAGAGGTGGTGAGTGAAATTCGTTGGAGTTCATGCTCTGTTGCTGTAATAGTTGCATATCCATATCCTCTTGGATCTGTTCTATTTTCATGATACTCTTTTACCTAAGTATAACTTTTATTTATTATTTTTGCTTGCTCTTTCTTTAGACCATTAGCACTAGATTAACCTTCTGACACTTCCCCCAGCATGACCACAGCCAAGAGGACTATTACCATACTCCACTAACTGTTTCTACTACTGTATCAGAAGTTGGATGGCTTTGATTGAGTATGGACTAGTAGCTCCATATTGTTGCCTTATTTTTTAAATGAGATGTCATTGCTTTGGTGTTGACATTATCACTATTCCCAAACTTATTATGCCAAATTCTCCATGTAATTGTATCATTCTTTCTTTGCATAAGCTTGTGCTTTCAACTGATAAAAATAGTGAGTATTATTGCACTTCCTATTATACTAGCTCTGGCAACCAACATAGTACTGGCTCTTTGATTCAGGTTATCTTGAATGGCTCCTAGTTGATGCATGTGATTTGTACTACTACTCAAACCACCAGTGAGTCCACCAACACTAATTTCCCCTATGTTAGGGCCATGGCATGTTTCTGCCACTGAAGTTCCTTCTGTTGCTATATTTGTTCCTGCAATATTTATATCATTTTCCCCAAAATTCAATCCTGATTCCTTTTCCATTGCCTGCTAAACACCCTACAACCTTCACATTGTTTTATTGGTTTTTTTTAAATTTTATTTATTTATTAATATTTTCTCAGTTAAATTCAAAACAATATTTTTACATTTATTTGTAAGATTTTTGGATTCTAGCTTCTCTCCTTCATCCCCACTCACAATTAAGAAACCACATGTGAAATTATGCAAAACATCTCCACGAAAGTCATTATGAAAGAAAACATATATTCCCCCACCCTAATGAGAATAAGAAACCCCGAGAAAAATTAAAAAGAAAGAAAGCTATGGAAAGAGAGAAAAAAGAGAGAATGTTTCAGATTGTTTTCAGACACAATCCTCCTTTTCTGGGTATGGATAGGATTTTTCATCCTAAGTCTTTCAGAATAGTTGTGCATGATTGTAATTCTGAGAATAGCAGTCATTTGCAATTGGCCATCCAAGAACATTGTTATTATTTTGCATGTAGTATATTTTACTTTATTAATGGAAGATGTTTCAGATGGTATTTTTCCCTAAGAGCATCTTCTCATCAAATCCCAGAGAATAATAATATTCCATCTCAAACACATACCAGCTTATTGAGAAATTTCTCAATTGATGGGTATCCCCTCAATTTCTAATTTTTTGTTCCCTTGAAGAGAACTTCTATGAATATTTTTGTACATATAGGTAATTTTCTTTTTTTTTATTTTATTTTTGCCAAATCTCTTTCATTGCGTATGCCCAGTAGTGATGTTGTTAGATGAAGAGATATGTTTAAATTTATAGTCCTGATCGAGGGGCAGAGCCAAGATGGCGAACAGCAGAGAGCTTTCTCTGTGAACTCCTGGGACCTTCCCTCAGACCCAGAGGGAACTTCGAACTGGTTTTTGAGTGAGGGCTCCGCAAAACATTTGGACTACAACGCACTTCTATTAAAAATCTACCTTGAAAGAACTTCAGAGAAGGGTAGCCTCAGGGGGAAATCCGCCGCTAGTAGCAATCAGACTCCAGCCAGGGCGAAAGTCAGGGCTGCCATAGAGGGGCAGATTTTAGGCAACCAGGAAGCCCCTGGGAGATGCCTGGGCCACTTTGCTCTGCTTGCGGGCAGGTGCTTTGGCAGATCTGCCTTTGGTAAAGGGTGGATCGAGAGCAGCTGAAAACGTAGTCCTAGTGCGAATCTAGCCCGACCAGCCAGAGAACCGGATGTCAACTGGGCAAACTGCCCCAGGGCAAATACAAATTGTTGCAGTTTTCTCTGTTTTTGACCAATATCCCAACTTTAAATCATGAGCAAGAAGCAGAAGAG
>JAJPUD010010347.1:0-10000 GCA_023553655.1 Myrmecobius fasciatus
ATTCCTTTAAAACTCCAAGTGTCCTATAAAAGCAAAGATCAATTTTTTCTAAAAACAACATTTTATCAGAATTGCTATATGGCAATAAAACATCAAATATAGCAATATCTAAAAATTATCTAAAATATTATTAATAATGATGGAATACTACTATGCTGTAAGAAACGATAAACTGATTGATTTTAGAAAACAGATTTACATGAAATAGACTGAAGTGAGCAGAACAAGAGAATGTTTTACATAATATCAGCAATATTGTTCTAAGAATAACTCTGAATAGCTAAGTCATTTTGAGAATTATACTCAAATCAGCTACAAAGGACCTATGAAGGAAGAAGCTATTCATATCCAAAGAAAGAATTAGATGTAGAGTATAGGTTTACATAAATGTGTGTGTGTATGTGTGTAATGGTAGCCTTCTCTAGAGCATAGGAGGAAGAAAAAAAAATAATAAAACTTGCATAGTTGAGAACAAAAGGAAACTTAGAAGAAAGGGCAAAAAAGCAGTGGAGTTCTGAAAACAGCATCTAGTATTTACTACATTTTTTTTTAAAGTAAATTCTGAAATGGAAATTAATGGTTTTAAATTGAATTGTCTTTTTATGTTGTGCTGTGTACTTGAAAATGTTTTTATTTTTTGTCTTTAAGTTTAAAGCAAATATTTAAAAAATAACACCAAAACATGATTATCATACAGCAGGAAATGGAAAGATACCTGGTAGGCATGAGTTGCCTGAAGAATATAATCAATGGAGTTCTTAATAGTTTCAATGATAATTAGATGACTGCAACATCAGGCTCTCAATTCTGATCTCGATCTATGATAACACTGGTACAAGAAATTCCTGTTACCAATGCAGACCAGAAACTAACTATTTTGAAATTTATAGTCTTTGTTAAGTAATTAAGAGATTAAATGACTTTTCTAATATCAGAAAACAGTATGTGCCAGAGTGGTTCTTCAATACAGGTCTTCTTGATTCACAGGATTATATATCTAAAACTTTAGAGACCATTTAGTCCAATCCTCTCATTTTACAGATGAGGAAACCGAGCATCAGAGAAGTTAAATGGCTTGGCAAAAGTAAAACAAAATAAGGAGCTGCAAGAGGAGGATCTGAATTCAGATGTTCAATTGACTCCCGAGTTTAAGTTCTATATATGCACCATACTGCCAGATGGCTCTTTATTCATAGTTCTTTCTTATGATGTTATATAATGAAACAGAAATTCAATAATGAACTGACCATTTATAAAATTAGTGTTAAGCTCAGAGACTATTTGAATTTACTAACTTCTATCCTGACTCACTGTGTCAACAAAATTTATTGTTAGTCTACAGATGCCTGAAGATGTTTCAAAGAACAATATGAATATCAAAGGAATAAGAAAAGCCCTTAGAAAAAGTGATAATGCTCTTGAATATTTTCAAACAATGCTTCTCTTTATAATTATATTGAAAAATCAAACCTTTTACTGAGAGACATTGTTACTGCAAAGTTTTACCAGAAAATCCCCCAAAAAACAACTGTTTTATTTTTTGTTCATTTTAAGAAAAAATAAAATAAAAAAAAGTGATTTTAGTACTTATTTTATTTTTAAATTTCTTTCAAGATAAAGTCCCAACCAAAATGTTTTTTTTTTCCTTTTACTTATTGTGAAAAACGTAGGTCCTCATTTTAAATAGCCTTTTCCCAGTAACAATTACCTTCGAATAATGAGAAACTGTGGTACTTCTGTGATACCGAGCAAATCACTACAATACTCTAGGTCTCAGTATTGTCTATAAAATAAGGAGGTTAAAACTAGAAGATTTCTAAAGACCTTTAAAATTTTTAAACCTAAAATGCAATTGAAATTCTTTCAAAGAAAAAAAAAAAAAAAAGATGGAAGAACACTCCAGAACAGCACTATTAACTAAGAGTATCTATATAGTTTCCAGGAAAAGGTAAGGCCCAGAAGAGAGAAGAGTGAGCTAGGATTTATACCGAAATCTTAACTCCAAATACAGTAAGTACCCTCTTCACTATTATACCAAAAACATCATTATTAACTATATTTTACCCTTTTAAATGAGGACAACTGAAATATATTTTTAAATGTACCAAAGAGAAAAGAAGGTTCAGATGGAAGAATCAAGAAGCAGTTTTGAAAGTAATATGTGTCATCTATTATATATTATACTTCCTTTAAAAAGTATGAAAGAAAATATTCACAGTTTCACACAGAATATTTTGGGATTAACTTGTATCAATGGAAACTTGTATTTCTGGGGATTTGAAGTTCAGAATAAAAACTAAAATTAAAACAAAATTTCATTTTGATTAAACTTCAGAAGCAAAATTAATGCTTTTTTTGAGTGCAGTATGGTATGCTTGATGTTCACACAATTTGATAACATACATAATCTGTAATAATAAAAACTGATATTTTAAAATGTGGCTACAATCATGATGATAAAGTTGGTCAGTGGAGAGACCAAGAGGAGGGAGAGGGATGGAATGGTAAATATACAAATGGAATGGTTACAGCACACTTTGCTTTAAATTGAAGATTAGAATGCGCTGACTACCGATTTTTTCTAAAAATCATGCTCTTTTCCTGGTCAATATTTCCCTACATTCTTAATGTATATTTCCATAGATATAATTTTAGAAGATAAAGGATACAAGTGTTAAAGTCCCAGTACAATACTCAAACCAGACTAAGATGTAATTGGGAAATACTCAACAAAATAAAAATATGACACAATACAGATAATGTTAATTTGTAGTTTTCTAAGGCAATAAGCAGTTTACAGGGATATATTTCTATTTGAGTTTGAGAATACTACTATAGAATTTATAACCTTAATGACTTAGCTTGAAACTCATAAAAATCAAACCTTTTTTAAACAGAGAGCCCAGAATCTACTTTCTCAGCTTTAATTTTATGATAGCGTTTGTTCTTGGTATTTTAAATTCTGTACATATACAATGAAATACCGTACTGAAATTATTTTTAAGTCAAGGAGGTTAAAACTAGAAGAGTTCTAAAGACCTTTAAAATTTTTAAGTTTCTCTCTCTCAATTTCTGATTAAACTTCTGATGTCTAACATGCTAATCTGAAGTTTGTCTATTACAAATAATCACCCCAAAATGTATACATTTAGCAATTTCTGTTACTTTAATTAAATTAGGGCATTTATTTAACAGGTATAGGAAATTCACATATTACAAATTTTATAAGTATAAAAAGTCACTCTACTAGGGGCAGCTAGGTGGCGCAGTGGATAGAGCACCAGCCCTGAAGTCAGGAGGACCTGAGTTCAAATCGACCAACATTCCCTAGCTGTGTGACCCTGGGCAAGTCACTTAACCCCAATTGCCTCAGCAAAAAGCAAAAAAAAAAAAAAAAAAAAAAAAAAAAGTCACTCTACTAAAAGTATCCTCTATTACAAATTATTTTGAAAAGCAAACCTATTCGTCGTAGAGTTTACATAGCCTGAACTTAAAGAAATATATATATTAATGAAATGTTAATAACATAAAATTACATTTCATATACTAACCTGATATGCTCTGTTTATTTGACTAGCTGCCCAACCAGCATATTTCATATTATCTTTTTTCATTTTTGCACTTGCTTTTGGATTTGAAGCAATATGACTTGCAGACTATAAACAGAAAAGAAAATTAGTCAAATTTACATTCCTTTTTCTACCCAAGAAAATAATGAAAAACAGTCATGACTGGGATATAAACTGTATCAATACAACTAAAAAACCACTATGATCTTATATATTATATTAGACAGTAGATACAGTTAATAATTTAAAATGCTGTGAACTTCATATGAAGTCTAATCGGTATAAAAGTGAAAATGTAATTTTAAATATAGTACAGAAATAAATAAAAAAGAGGAAATGGAACCATTTACAAATAACTAGAGGACCCTCAACAAACTGAGTGAATATTACAAGTAGTATTATAGAAAGGCACTGACAAGAATTCTATAAGAAAACATGGTGTAAATGGAACCTGTATTTACACCCATGAGATCAGAAATCTACTTTATTCTTTTTTTTAAAAAAGGGATTATTTATTTATTTATTTTATTAAAGCTTTTTATTTGCATAACATATGTACGGGTAGTTCCTCAACATTGATCCTTACAAAGCTTTCCGTTACAAATTTCCCCCCCAGTCCCCTCCCTTTCCCTAGATGGCAGGAAGTCCACTACATGTTAAATATGTATTTCCTATAACCTTTTTTGGTAAAAACCACTAATTATTTTTTACACTTGGAATAAATCTCTTTTATTTCTTTAGATCAGAAACAATAGCTGTTTCTAAAGTATCTAAAGTTATTCTCATGGCCATTATCATCTCTATCATTTTGACATTTTACTATTTCCTTAAAGCTTTTGAGGGCATCCTATAATCTTCACTATCAATTATAAAAAATTCCAATTATTAAAATCTTATATCAATTCTTTTCATCCTATATGATTTCTTTCTACTCCATCTGGAAAGAAATCAGTTGATTCTACTCTATCATTACTAAGATAATTTCTTTTTCTAATAAAGTACATTACTGTCTTTTTTCCAAGTTTACATTTAGCCTATACATTAGTTTCAGAATCGTAAAGTTAGGAGAGACTTCAAAGATTATCTAGTTTCTGAGAATTCAAGTGATTCTTTTTTTGCCTTTTGAAATACCAAATAATCTGCAAGTCTCTGCTTGAATACAACTCTCCTCCATAAAGCCTTTACCTGTTCTCCTTGAATAGATTTATTTTACTTTCCTCAATCCTCCTAATTTCACTTCTGCAATTCTATTGCCATGTTTCATTGTGTATAATAGTTGGAATTACTGCATATTTATTTCTTTGTTGGTGTAGAAGTTTTATCTTTTCTTTCTTCCCCAACCCCATTCTGTATTTTCCCCTATCTGGAGTAAGTACCTTGGAGCTATTTAATAGCTTTTTAAAGCAACTTCAAAATTATCTCTCTTCTTCAAAACATGTCCTTGTTCCTCAATATCTACATCAAGGGACTAAGTTTTTGTTAATCCTAACTTCATAATGTTGCTTACATCTGTACTATTCCCTCCATTCACACGGCCACCTCTCACCTAAACTAATGAAAATAGCCTAATTATTCTCTTTCCCACTATTCTTTATCCTTTACAATTAATCCTCCATGCAACTGCCAATTTTTCTGACACATTTCATTTCATTCAACTGTTAAAAGAATCTTCGAAGGTTCTCTACTGCCTATAAGATAAACTGCAAATTCAGAATCACCAAATTTCAAATTTGAAAGGGAGCTCAATGGTCATCTAGTTTTACCTACCCATTTAAAAAAGAAATAATAAAATATCACCACCACATATCAGAAAAGTGGTCAACCACCCTCTGCTTTAAAACATAATATAAATAGCAAAGAGCCAAGGACAAAACTGTGGAGCACTCCCCAAGGGACTTCCCATAATGCTGACATTAAATCATTAACAACTACTCTTTGAATTTATTCATTAAACAAGCTTTGATCACATATATGTGAGCATATATGTATTTGAATGATTTGTCACTAGCCCCATCTCAAACACTTTCTAACTAGGTTAAGACCTGCTAGAGCTTATGTTCTATAGACATAGCCTTCCAAAACAATCGTGTTTCTTTTAATTTAGTCTAGCAAGATGACCTTTAAAATTGCATCAAATATCTACAATCAACCAAATTCAGAAGAAACCAAGTAGTTGATGAGAGGTAAGTTTTTATACCTTTTACTGTTCTTTTAAAGCTCAATAGGTTCTATTTTTTCTACAACAAAAGGAATCTCCCCACAAAACAACATCACATTGTTATATACACCTAAGAATTTTGAATCTGAAATCAGATATTTTCAAGCTTTGGGACAAATGAGCTACTTAAAACCTCTGGACCTTCTTTTCCTCATTTGTAAGACTTGACATCCTATGTATATGTACATGTGTGTCTGTTATATGTGTACACAATTTGTATATTCTTCTAAATTACATAACTAATTTTAGCTCTAAAGTTTAGCTAAAATTAATCTATAGAATTGTAAAAAGAACTATCAATGAAAACAATGAAAAATTATCTTACTATTTAAAAATTTTAATTATAATTTCAAACTATTATACTAAAGATCAAAACCATATGATCAGTAATTAGATGAGGAAAGGGCATGGGAGGTGATTGCAAAAAATTGTTAATGGATTTTAAATGACACTATTTTAAAAATAACATTGAACATGCACCCCAACTCACCATATAAAGCCCAAAAAGAGCTCTCATGTTTCTGTTGTTCAGTTTCAATGCTTGTGCAAAATATTTTCTTGAAAGTTCAAGATTTTCAAGTCCACCTTGTGTATATTTCACCTGTTAAAATTGCAGATGACCAAAATTTGTTTATTTTACGACTTTGAAATATAGCATGCTTCATTATATCATAGGAATTACTAATTGCAGCGGTTAGTTATTTCATATTCAAGTCCAAGATGTTAAAGGAACTCATTTTAAGGTTGTTAGGTCTAATCTAATCTCAAATGTCACTGAAAGTATAACAAGACAAAGTACAACTCTGTGAGAAATCTGATCTTTCTCTTTTTTCTGTGTTATTGAATACTTTAAAAAAATAAAGACCCAGGGCCACTATATGGCACAATAGATAGAGCACTGGCCCTGAAGTCAGGAGGACCTGAGTTCAAATCCAGCCTCAGACACTTAATACTACCTAGCTGTGTGACTCTGAGCGAGTTACTTAATCCCAAATGCCTCAGCAAAATAGATAAATAAAGACCCTTTCAGGAAAAGAAAAAGGTATAACTTTAAAATGATATTCTTGCAAAATAAAAAATATTAAACCGTAGCATTGAATTTTCTGTGTCTCAGAACTTTTCAAAAAACAGCACATAAAATATAGCTTTAGATATAAAATTGTCTTGTTGCAACTATTTTTATTATTGAAGTGCTTCAGCCAAGTTTCAGTTATTACATTTCTTTTAAAATTTTTCTTGAATCTAGAGATATAATTAGAATATCACCTCAAAATTTAATTGCTAGTCAAACTCAAAAATAAGTATCACCTAAATAGCAGCATGCAAATAAAATCCACTGTTCCCATAAATGTGTTAAAAGTACAGACTTGAGAGAAAAAAAATCTTTATAACCCTTTTTAGAATCCTCATGGACTAACATAGAAAAAGAAAGAGTACAAATTAACTTTGAAAAATATTTAAATATGTTATTAATATTAAAGGTGGTTAGTACTCCCTAATAAAAAAGTCACCATTTCAAAAAATAATTATGAATTTAAAACTTTCAACCCATTAAAAAAACTTTATCCTCATCTAACAACAGATGACCCAAAAAGGGTCATTTTAAAAGATTTACTTTTAATTCTTTCAAATTATGCAATAGTAACAAAAACAGAATAAGCTATTAGTTAAAAAAAAACTTCAGCAAATTGAATTATTTAAACTATTAAAAAAACACTTACTTCAGCAAACTGTTGACAATATAAGTGGTTGTGTGGATTAGTCATCATAAGTTCCTCCAAACAAAAAGCTGCTTTTGCATAACTGAAGAATATCAAGAACAGAAATTAGTTCATCAAAAACTGCTGTCACATCAAGCTACCTTTTTATTCTTTAAATTCTCATAACTAAACTAGTTCAATTAATTAGTCAATTCTGGAATTGTTATATTAATGCAGAAGAAACAAAATGTCTAAGAAATTATAGAATTGTTAAAAGTACATCAAAAGAGATAGCATTCTTTTTTACTTAAGTAACTATAGTATAACTCAATGTACATTTTTATCCTCAATTTCGCATATGAAATTTACTATTCAGAGAAAAATCCTAATAAATACAACTGCTACAAGATCTGACATCTTGGAAAAAAAAGGAGACTGTTCCTTTAGGACAAAAGGAAGAGACTACATTTTTTGATATATTCCACCAATATACCAATAAAAAATGAAATTAGAATATGCCAGCTCAAACATTCAAATGGCTATAAATGAAAAAGACAGATTACTTAATAACTTTTCCCCACTGTCTGACCTACTCAAATTTCAAATGTTAGTGTGATTCCACATGGAACATGCTCTTCAAAAACAAAGGATAAACATCATCTATGAAGGGCAGTAGGAACTGTCCAGTTGGGCAACAAAGTCATTCCTTTTCTTTTTTTTCTTACTTCCCTTCTCTTTCCTCTGTTCACATGAGGTATACCATACTCTCTTATGCCAATGCTTTGCTCAAAGGAATATAAATTTTGATTTCTGAAACCTAGCAAGATCTTGTGATTTATGGGGCGACTTGGACTTGGTTAGAGTAATTTAAATCCAAATTACTCTGGCTCTTATTGACTGACCAATAATAGGTCCTAGGTCAAGCCTTCCTCCATCGTTTGTGCCCCCATTTGTATTTGTGTGATTGGTTCAGAGGGACTATAGATAGGAACTGTTTCTATTTTGGCCAGAAACTGTGAGGGTCTTCCCCTTTTACAGATACATATTTTTCCTAGGTAAAAGAAGACATTCTGCCCCATTTCTTACCAAACCTTAATCACTAATTGGGCAGTGCACCTCAGTCAACCTGAGACTTATTAAAGATCTTGGCTTAAAAAGGCCAAGGTCTCCCATTTTGTTCAAGGCCATATCCAGATGCCCTGATCTAGATCTGGCCATTGGACCCAGATGGCTCCGGAGGGGAAAGTGACATTAGTGACTTTGCACAGTTCTCCCTCACTTAAATCCAATTCACTTGTACATCATAGCATCACATCCTTAATATCATGGTTTTCTTTTGGAACAATGGACAAACAACAACCAATTCAACGAAAAAAGACTGGTGGTAGTGGCGAAGGTAGCTACAGAAACATTAAAATTGAGAGCAAGAGTAACCGTTTTCTCATTTCATAGATGAATAAATAGATTCCAAATACTGTGCCTTTCACTTTCTAATGTAAAGGATTTGAATCATACCATATTACCTATTTGGGGGGGAAAGGGGGAGAAAAAAAAAGAAGCAGCTGTGGGACAACATTTCCTATCTATATACTCTTCTAAGAGGCCCAAGAGTGAGTTAAGTACAAAAGATTTCAGGACCAAACTGACTTAGTCATACTCATAACTATGTCTCTTTTTCAGTGGATATACAAGTCAGTACTTTAATACCAAAAGAAATTAGTGCTATAAAAATTCAAGCCATTCTCCAATCGATAAATGGTCAAAGGATATGAACAGACAATTTTCATAGGATGAAATTAAAACTATTTGTAGTCATATGAAAAGGTGCTCCAAAAACACTATTGATCAGAGAAATGCAAATCAAGACAACCCTGAGGTACCACTACACACCTGTCAGATTGGCTAAAATGACAGGAAAAGTTAATGATGAATGTTGAAGGGGATATGGGAAGGCTGGGACACTGATGCATTGTTGGTGGAGCTGTGAACGGATCCAGCCATTCTGGAGAGCAATTTGGAGCTATGCTCAAAAAGTTATCAAACTGTGCATACCCTTTGACCCAACAACATTTCTATTGGGCTTATATCCCAAAGAAATCATAAAGGAAGGAAAGGGCCACACATGTGCAAGAATGTTTGTGGCAGCCCTTTTTGTACTGGCAAGAAACTGGAAAGTGAATAGATGCCCTTCAATTGGAGAATGGCTGAATAAATTATGGTATATGAATATTATGGAATATTATTGTTCTGTAAGAAATGACCAGCAGGACGATTTCAGAGAGGCCTGGAGAGACTTGCATGAACTGATGCTGAGTGAAATGAGAAGAACCAGGAGAACATTATACACAGCAACAACAGTATTACATGATGATCAGTTCTGATGGACATGGCTCTCTGCAACAAAGAACTGTCTCAAACTAGTTCCAATTGTTCACTGAAGAAAACCATATACACTCAGAGAGAGGGATGTGAAATGTGGACCACAACATAACATTCTCATACTCTTGATTGAT